>JASANE010005277.1:0-90969 GCA_030248225.1 Trileptium ribeirensis | reverse complement strand
AGGGGCGGACCCCAACCCCTTCCGAAGGGTTTTCTGAGTCGGCATACCCCTGAGTATGGGTTAAACTACTCAGTATGCTTTTTAAAAATAACTGTATAACTACCAAAATCTGTAAAATAACATTGTTGACAAGATGGGTTGAGTTGTGGAGCACCTTTTGTAGGCCGAGTTTGACACGTGTAGCGCGGAGCCAAGTAATGGGTCACACGATTTATATATATGCTTTCAGTTACAATAGCTTAATAATTACAATCCTGTAAAAATAATATTGTCTCGACTTAGAGACCGGGTTGAGTTGCCGACACTTTTGTGATGCATTTTTTGCCCAGTCCGAGCAGTGTGTGCCAAGTATGGATATACTATCTAGACAAGATGCTTTTAAAAATAGCTTAGTAATTATGATATCCTGTAAAAAGGGAATATTGTTGACTACAGAGAAATTTGAGTCCTGAACTCCTTCCCGTAATGCATTTTTAGTCCGGATATAGGCCTACTGTAGCCAAGTATGGATATACTATGACAGACGAAAATAGCTTAGTAATTATAGTTCCTGGAAATAATATTGTTGACTAGAGATGGGTTGAGTTTGTGAACTTTCACCACGATTTTCTGAGTCGACACGTAGCAGAGCCAAAGTAATTGTGCAATACATCTACAGATGCTTTTATAAATAACTGTAATTACCAGTCCTGTAAAATAATTATTGTTGACCTAGAAAAGACTTTGAGTTGTGGAGCACTTTCGCCTTTCCCAGTCTCCACAGTGTACCGCTGTAGCCAAAGTATGGATATACTATCACAGATGCTTTTTAAAAATAGTGAGCAAAACCCGGTCCAGTAATGTCGTTGACTAGAGATGGGGTTGGTCCCCACACCTTTTGTGATGCATTTCCCAGTCGATGTACCCGTTCTAGCCAAGGATGAATATACTATCTACAGATGCTTTCACAATACTTAGTAGTTACTAGTCATATAAAAGAATATCATAAATAGATTTTCTCTCGTGTACGTTCAAATATCTCAGTACTGTTTTGGTTTCTTTTAACCAGCGGTGCAAACGATTATTGTAAATGCATATACATTTTCGAACTTAGTAATTTACAAATATAAACGCATCAAATTTGTGCACATATATTTCTGTATGTACAGAAATGTACGTTTACAAAATATAAATATTACAGTATATATGATATCAAGTGAACAAGTAAATATTTGTTTATATAAAGATTAGGTTTATAAAAACTTACTTAAAGAAGAGCCTTTCAAAAAGAATGTAAATACAGTTTTGTGCCTAAATATCAAGCGGTAAGGATATTTATTTGACAGAAAAGGCTTTTAATATTTAAGATGTAAAAAAGAGAGTGGAGGTTGGTGTGGGTGGGGGTTGTGTTTTGGGTTGGGTTGTGGGGGGTTTTTTTTGTTTTTTCTAATGTTTTTTGTGTGAAGTTTGGATTTTGGGGTAATGCGAATGGGGTTGTGGGTATTTTTGGTTTTTTATATAAAAAGTTTTATATTTTTTATTATTTTTTTTTTTTTTTTTTTTTTTTTTTTTTTTTTTTGTTTTTATTCAATTTTTTACGCGCTTTTTTTTTTTTTTTTAATTTTAGTTTTTTATCAGTAACAGTGAATTTCTTTTTTTTTTTATAATTCGTTTTTTATGTTTTTATATTTTTTTATTATTCGTTTTTTGTTTATTATTGTTTTATTATTATTTTTTTTTTTTTATTTGTGTTATTTTATTATAGATTATTTAAGAGTAGATTAGATGTGTATGGAGAGATTTTTAGATAGTGTATATGTATAAGTGTAAATATTATATAAAATGAATAATATTGTTATTAATATTTATTATATATTTTTTTAAAATATCAAAATTTTAGTATCCGATTTTGCAAACATTTCGTATCTGTATTATATTTATAAGAGTATCTGTTCGATTTGCAAACGAATATTCGGCGTTATAGATCCATCCTTGCTTAAAACCGTACCATGTGGCGATGGTTGCCTTTTTATTTCACTTCCTACAAGACTGAAACCTATTTTTCCAAATTTTATTTGCGAAAAACCCAATGTAAATTGAAATTTTATATATTTGAATTTTAGTATCCGATTTTGCAAACATTTCGTATCTGTATTATATTTATAAGAGTATCTGTTCGATTTGCAAACGAATATTCGGCGTTATAGATCCATCCTTGCTTAAAATCGTACCATGTGGCGATGGTTGCCTTTTTATTTCACTTCCTACAAGACTGAAACCTATTTTTCCAAATTTTATTTGCGAAAAACCCAATGTAAATTGAAATTTTATATATTTGAATTTTAGTATCCGATTTTGCAAACATTTCGTATCTGTATTATATTTATAAGAGTATCTGTTCGATTTGCAAACGAATATTCGGCGTTATAGATCCATCCTTGCTTAAAATCGTACCATGTGGCGATGGTTGCCTTTTTATTTCACTTCCTACAAGACTGAAACCTATTTTTCCAAATTTTATTTGCGAAAAACCCAATGTAAATTGAAATTTTATATATTTGAATTTTGTATAGTCATTTAGCTGAAACTATTGTGGAATATGGCTAAATATCGGCAGGTAGAGCCATATAAAGCAAAAGTGTAGTTGCTAAACCGGCGGTGACAGAGGCGCATTTATCAAACGAACAAATAGAACCGTCATTACCTCATTTACCAAAAACGGATTCTTGAGGCAGGCGGTATCGGAATGGTTGAGCCCGGTGGACTCTCTCCTGGATTTTGGTTGCTGGGGGCGTATACAGATTCAACCACGGGTCCTCAGGTTGAGCTAGATGCTACAGATATCAAATCGTTTCAACGCGGCTGCCTTGAAAAGCAAATACAAGTGAAACACCACAATAAAAATTGACATTTCCATCATACCTGCCTCTCAGTACACAAGTGAAGTCCGATCAAGATTTGTCATTACAGTCATAATACACTTTTGTGTAAAATAAAACAGCTTCGAAAATTTCAGCTGAATTGAATTGAATACTAAAACTATACGTACTACATATATACTACAAAATAAAACTTGACAAAAAATATATAAGTCTTGTAAATTTACTTATTATAGTGACTGTCATATTGTATTTTTACTTCAAGCAAAGAAGAAATTTCACAATAAATTATATATAGCAAAAAATAATGATGAAATTTTAAATTTTAATTGTAAAATTAATTTGTAGAGTAAAATTTTTTTCTATTATAAAATACAGAGTCGAGCACCTCAATTTTATACATTTATTATCACCTTTCTGCTGCATTGCTATTGAATAAGATGGGAGTGGGGTAAAGAACAACCCTGTCCCTAAGCGTCGGGTCCCCTCCGCCATAATTTTGGCAACCCTCCCCCACCCAGGCCTAACGAGGGCAGAAAATTTTAGCAATTACGCCCAAAATCGCAAAAACTTTTAAGCAACAATTGGGAAACATTTTGAGGAAAAACTGGGAGAATGAGAAAATTTTTTGATTCTCTGGTATAAAGCCCCCTACTGTAACGGAACCATCTGTCCCTCTAAGCCGGCAAACCGATCATAGACATCTACTACTATGCAATTGGGACTCAGTTAAACAGTTCATCTGTCAATCAAGTATTAGCGCAGAACTCTCTTTACATCTTAAATATTAAAACTGCTTGTCACAAATAAATATCCTTACCGCTTGATATTTAGGCACAAAACTGTATTTACGTCTTTTTGAAAGGCTCTTCTTTAAGTAAGTTTTATAAACCTAATCTATATAAACAAATATTTACTTATAAAATTTCACTTGATTACAATATCATCTATACTGTAATATTTATATTTTGTAAACGTACATTTCTGTACGTACAGAAATATATGTGCACAAATTTGATGCGTTTTTATATTTGTAAATTACTAAGTTCGAAGATGTATATGCATTTTACAATAATCAGACATTTGCACCGCTGGTTTGAAACCAAAACAGTACTGATATATTTGAACGTACACCGAGAGAAAATCTATTTTATAAATATCTTTTATATGACTAGTAACTACTAAGCTATTATGAAAGCATCTGTCTAGATAGTATATTCATACTTGGCTAGAACGGGTACATATGCCGACTCAGAAATGCATCACGAAAGGTGCTCGCGACTCAACCCATCTCTAGTCAACGATATTCCTTTACTGGACCGGTAACTACTAAGCTATTATAAAAGCATCTGTCTAGATAGTATAACCATACTTGGCAAGCGGAATACTTGTCGATTGCACAGCGGGACCTTGTCGACTCAGAAATGCATCACGAAAGGTGCTCGCGACTCAACCCATCTCTAGTCAACAATATTCCTTTACAGGACTGGTAATTACTAAGCTATTATAAAAGCATCTGTCTAGATAGTATAACCATACTTGGCTACAGCGGGTACACATGTCGACTCAGAAATGCATCACGAAAGGTGCTCGCGACTCAACCCATCTCTAGTCAACAATATTCCTTTACAGGACTTGTAATTACTAAGCTATTTTAAAAGCATCTGTCAAGATAGTATATCCATACTTGGCTACAGCGGGTACATATGCCGACTCAGAAATGCATTACGGAAGGGGTTCGGGACTCAACCCATCTCTAGTCAACAATATTCCTTTACAGGACTGGTAATTACTAAGCTATTTTAAAAGCATCTGTCTAGATAGTATATCCATACTTGGCTACAGCGGATACACTTGTCGACTCAGAAATGCATCACGAAAGGTGCTCGCGACTCAACCCATCTCTAGTCAACAATATTCCTTTACAGGACTGGTAATTACTAAGCTATTATAAAAGCATCTGTCTAGATAGTATAACCATACTTGGCTACAGCGGGTACACATGTCGACTCAGAAATGCATCACGAAAGGTGCTCGCGACTCAACCCATCTCTTGTCAACAATGTTCCTTTACAGGACTGGTAATTACTAAGCTATTTTAAAAGCATCTGTCAAGATAGTATATCCATACTTGGCTACAGCGGGTACATATGCCGACTCAGAAATGCATTACGGAAGGGGTTCGGGACTCAACCCACCTGTAGTATACAATTTTCCTTTATAGGACTAATAACTACTAAGCTATTATAAAAGCATCTGTCTAGATAGTATATCCATACTTGGTTACAGCGGGTACACATGTCGACCGAGAAATGCATCACGAAAGGTGCTCGCGACTCAACCCGTTTCTAGTCAACAATATTCCTTTAGAGGACTGGTAATTACTAAGCTATTTTAAAAGCATCTGTCTAGATAGTATATCCATACTTGGCTACAGCGGGTACACTTGTCGACTCAGAAATGCATCACAAAAGGTGCTCGCGACTCAACCCATCTCTAGTCAACAATGTTCCTTTACAGGACTGGTAATTACTAAGCTATTATAAAAGCATCTGTCTAGATAGTATAACCATACTTGGCTACAGCGGGTACACATGTCGACTCAGAAATGCATCACAAAAGGTGCTCGCGACTCAACCCATCTCTAGTCAACAATATTCCTTTACAGGACTGGTAATTACTAAGCTATTTTAAAAGCATCTGTCTAGATAGTATATCCATACTTGGCTACAGCGGGTACATATTCCGACTCAGAAATGCATTACGGAAGGGGTTCGGGACTCAACCCACCTGTAGTATACAATTTTCCTTTATAGGACTAATAACTACTAAGCTATTATAAAAGCATCTGTCTAGATAGTATAACCATACTTGGCTACAGCGGGTACACATGTCGACTCAGAAATGCATCACGAAAGGTGCTCGCGACTCAACCCATCTCTAGTCAACAATATTCCTTTACTGGACCGGTAATTACTAAGCTATTTTAAAAGCATCTGTCTAGATAGTATATCCATACTTGGCTACAGCGGGTACACTTGTCGACTCAGAAATGCATCACGAAAGGTGCTCGCGACTCAACCCATCTCTAGTCAACAATATTCCTTTACAGGACTGGTAATTACTAAGCTATTATAAAAGCATCTGTCTAGATAGTATAACCATACTTGGCTACAGCGGGTACACATGTCGACTCAGAAATGCATCACGAAAGGTGCTCGCGACTCAACCCATCTCTAGTCAACAATATTCCTTTACAGAACTGGTAATTACTAAGCTATTTTAAAAGCATCTGTCTAGATAGTATATCCATACTTGGCTACAGCGGGCACATATGCCGACTCAGAAATGCATTACGGAAGGGGTTCGGGACTCAACCCACCTGTAGTATACAATTTTCCTTTATAGGACTAATAACTACTAAGCTATTGTAAAAGCATCTGTCTAGATAGTATATCCATACTTGGTTACAGCGGTACACTTGTCGACTCAGAAATGCATCACGAAAGGTGCTCGCGACTCAACCCATCTCTAGTCAACAATATTCCTTTACTGGACCGGTAATTACTAAGCTATTTTAAAAGCATCTGTCTAGATAGTATATCCATACTTGGCTACAGCGGGTAAACTTGTCGACTCAAAAAATGCATCACGAAAGGTGCTCGCGACTCAACCCATCTCTAGCTGAAAACAATATTCCTTTACAGGACTGGTAATTACTAAGCTATTATAAAAGCATCTGTCTAGATAGTATAACCATACTTGGCTACAGCGGGTACACATGTCTCATCAGAAATGCATCACGAAAGGTGCTCGCGACTCAACCCACGAGTCAACAATATTCCTTTACAGGACTGGTAATTACTAAGCTATTTTAAAAGCATCTGTCTAGATAGTATATCCATACTTGGCTACAGCGGGTACATATGCCGACTCAGAAATGCATTACGGAAGGGGTTCGCGACTCAACCCACCTGTAGTATACAATTTTCCTTTATAGGACTAATAACTACTAAGCTATTATAAAAGCATCTGTCTAGATAGTATAACCATACTTGGCTACAGCGGGTACACATGTCGACCCAGAAATGCATCACGAAAGGTGCTCGCGACTCAACCCATCTCTAGTCAACAATATTCCTTTACAGGACTGGTAATTACTAAGCTATTTTAAAAGCATCTGTCTAGATAGTATATCGATACTTGGCTACAGCGGGTACATATGCCGACTCAGAAATGCATTACGGAAGGGGTTCGGGACTCAACCCACCTATAGTCAACAATTTTCCTTTATAGGACTAATAACTACTAAGCTATTATAAAAGCATCTGTCTAGATAGTATATCCATACTTGGCTATAGCGGGTACATATGCCGACTCAGAAATCCATCACGGAAGGGGTTCGGAACTCAATCCATCTCTAGTCAGCAATTTTCCATTATAGGACTAATAACTACTAAGCTATTATGAAAGCATCTGTCTAGATAGTATATTCATACTTGGCTAGAACGGGTATATATGCCGACTCAGAAATGCATTACGGAAGGGGTTCGGGACTGAACCCACCTCTAGTCAACAATTTTCCTTTATAGGACTAATAACTACTAAGCTAGTATGAAAGCATCTGTCTAGATAGTATATCCATACTTGGCTACAGCGGGTACATATGCCGACTCAGAAATGCATTACGGAAGAGGTTCGGGACTCAACCCACCTCTAGTCAACAATTTTCCTTTATAGGACTAATAACTACTAAGCTAGTATGAAAGCATCTGTATAGATAGTATATTCATACTTGGGTACAACGGGTACATATGCCGACTTAGAAATGCATTACGGAAGGGGTTCGGGACTCAACCCACCTCTAGTCAACAATTTTCCTTTATAGGACTAATAACTACTAAGCTATTATGAAAGCATCTGTCTAGATAGTATATTCATACTTGGCTAGAACGGGTACATATGCCGACTTAGAAATGCATTACGGAAGGGGTTCGGGACTCAACCCATCTCTAGTCAACAATTTTCCTTTATATGACTAGTAACTACTAAGCTATTATGAAAGCATCTGTCTAGATAGTATATCCATACTTGGCTACAACGAGTACATATGCCGACTCAGAAATGCATCACGGAAGGGGTTCGGGACTCAACCCATCGCTAGTCAACAATATTCCTTTACAGGACTTGTAATTAATAAGCTATTTTAAAAGCATCTGTCTAGATAGTATATCCATACTTGGCTACAGCGGGTGCACATGCCGACTCAGAAATATATCACGGAAGGGGCTCGGGACTCAACCCATATCTAGTCATCAATTTTGTTCTTATACATACGTTTTTGTGTTTTTTATTTTTAACAAATTTTGGATTACCCAGCTAAGGTTTGACAGCGAGTGGGAGGCTCGAACTATGTTAGTTAGACACATGCCTGCCGGCTTCATCTGACACATGACATTTATGCATCGTTTACGTTATAAAGGACCCCCATGTGAAGGTTTTGTCCACCCTCAGTGTCTCTACCACCATCAAGTATATGGTGTCTTTGACATCATGGTGTTTGTCATTGTATTTTAAGATAGTATACATAGGTAGTGTAGTGTCGATAATAGTATGGTGTAGACCACACCATAAAATTTATATTGTGTTAGCTATACCATGCTGTTATTTAAACGCCTTATATAATGTGTTTTTGGATGGTGTCCTTGACACCGTCAGTAAGTAGATTTGGCCACTATAATTAAGTTGATAGTGTCTGGTACACCATCTTTGCGTTGCATAGTGTAGGTATATAGTGTATAGTGTAGGTATACCGTATACCACTGGATGGTGTGGTCTAGACCATTGGGGGACAAAACTCTCACATGGGGGGTCCTTTTTATAACGTAAACGCCGTATTAAGCTAATTTGGCTTAACTCTCAACTGCCATGTGTAAATTTTTCGCAAATATTTATTCCTTGATATATGTATAATTTAACAGTGCATTTGAATCTTATTGACGAGCTGATTCGAACGGTATCAAAATCAGATGAATTCATGGTTAACGTTTAGGCTAAGGCTTAAACATTCACATAAATGGATGTAATTCTTTAATTCATGAACGAATTAAATTAATTAAGGCCATTCGAGTTAGATTGTCAATGCGATTAGAATGGTATATTAAACTTTAAATTTACTGCCTTTAAACGAGGTTTTTCGAGACCCATCACCGAAAAGACCTAACAGAATTTGCTTCCGTATTGGCACTAAAATTTAAATTTGTCAAGTGTCATTCCTGGTACGAACTTATAACTCATCGTTGGTGTTTCTACATGCAAGCTTAGGTAAGGGCACATCCACTGTGAAAATTTGAGCAGAATCAGTTCGATTACAATTTAAGCGAACCCAATAAAGAAAATTTAGCCAAATACGCCGCATGGTTGATAATTTATTTGATTTGCAACAAACTTTAATCAACTACATACTATATATATAGCGTAAATATTATGAGCACTATCTATGTGATTTGTTTTGACATTTTTATTAAAACGTCGACATTTGGTATCTCTAATTTTATACATTTCATGGTATATCTGATTTAATATAGAACCTGACACAATCTATATATGATTCACATGTGACGCCTATCCTTGCCTAGAATATAATTTATTTTGTAGTCAATGTTCATTTTACATTGCAATAATTACAGGGTTGAAACAAATATTTTGGCTTTAAATTAATGTCTTCTATAACCTAAGGGTTACCCCAATGCTAGACGTTGAGACCGTTGTTAATGTCTTCTATAACCTAAGGGTTACCCCAATGCTAGACGTTGAGACCGTTGTTAATGTCTTCTATAACCTAAGGGTTACCCCAATGCTAGACGTTGAGACCCTTGTTAATGTCTTCTATAACCTAAGGGTTACCCCAATGCTAGACGTTGAGACCGTTGTTAATGTCTTCTATAACCTAAGGGTTACCCCAATGCTAGACGTTGAGACCGTTGTTAATGTCTTCTATAACCTAAGGGTTACCCCAATGCTAGACGTTGAGACCGTTGTTAATGTCTTCTATAACCTAAGGATTACCCCAATGCTAGACGTTGAGACCGTTGTTAATGTCTTCTATAACCTAAGGGTTACCCCAATGCTAGACGTTGAGACCGTTGTTAATGTCTTCTATAACCTAAGGGTTACCCCAATGCTAGACATTGAGACCGTTGTTAATGTCTTCTATAACCTAAGGATTACCCCAATGCTAGACGTGGAGACCGTTGTTAATGTCTTCTATAACCTAAGGGTTACCCCAATGCTAGACGTTGAGACCGTTGTTAATGTCTTCTATAACCTAAGGATTACCCCAATGCTAGACGTTGAGACCGTTGTTAATGTCTTCTATAACCTAAGGGTTACCCCAATGCTAGACGTTGAGACCGTTGTTAATGTCTTCTATAACCTAACGGTTACCCCAATGCTAGACGTTGAGACCGTTGTGTTTAGCAGCATGCCTCTTAAATGTTAGCTAGTTAGTATACAAATCATGAATATAAATAGTTAGGTCATACATACCGAAGTAGGGGCTCAGAGGGAACTACCCCTCTTAGGCCTCGGCTGACCCCTCCCCGAGGTCCTACTCCCCTCTGAAGGTACTCCTATCCCCATGGTGCGCCTCATCCTCCCTTCCGTCGCCTAAGGCCGCCCCTGCCCTCCAGGAAAATTTTACCTCAAATAGGCAAAAATATAGAAAAATTGCCAAGAGTTGGTCGTCATACTCTACGTTTCCAGAGATGACCTCCTCCCTGAGGAGACGTCCTTCTGAGACTCCGGAGCGTCAGTATATACGACTAAAGGTCCTGCGCAACATAAACTCAATATGGTTGCGTCAGTATAAAGTCCGTTTGATAAACAAAAATAATTAATAGTTGCACCTTAAAACCCATTTGAACATTAAATGTGAAGATATATACAATTACATCAACATATTGTATGATTAGATTTTAACTGATTCTGAAAATGTTTCACCAATGAACTAGTTCCGAACTTTGAAATCTGGTAGATTGAACAGCAGCCGCCTGTACTGTCACAGAAACGACTTAAACACAATAAAAATATAAACTAACTTACTCTAGAAAGCTATAGACGAAAGACTAAACTAATTTTAGTCAAAAATATTGATTTAGATTATGTATATCCTACTGTCAACAATGTTGGAATATGATGACGGTAGTACACATCGTAAAAGCACAAATATTGTCAAAATTTAAACCAAATACCACCGCGAATCATTCTCAACTATCAACAGCAATATCTTAGCGATATTCGCGCAAACTGGGTTTGTGTTCGCACCGTTTAGTCAGTTGCTGAACAAATTATTAATATTTTAGATATGCGTGCATTATCTGACATCACCTAATGGAGCTTCCAAGTTAAGTTGTGTGCAATATGACTTAGCTTTGTCCTGTAGTACCCTGCGGCTGTTTGAGTGTCCGCGTACGGTGTTAGCTAACCCTGTAAAAATGGTGTCAGTCAACACACTATTGGATTTTGTAAAATGGAGTCAGTACGGACGTTGAGAAATGTCCCGTGCAGTTCGGGGCGACTCTTCGAATAATTTATTTATAAAATATTTTCCGAAATTTGAATAGCTTTTAAAGCAGGACGGAGACACGACACAGTAAAATAGATATTGGTAGGTAAATTGACAGTTTGGTTCTTACCTCATTCGCTACGTTACCATTGTCCCGGAAATGTTTTATTTATAAAGTTATTTTTTATTTTATCGTTTTAGCAGTAAACAGCAACAAAGGTTCTTCGAAGGTAACACCAAAATTCTATCTGATTTTGCTGTAAAAGCCTTTGTTCAACCCATGCTCGTAGAATATAGATGAACTTTTTATCTTTAAGTGCCGACAGTAATAATATTGTAAATAAAATTAGGTACGTAAACTCATTCCATCTCAGCCGAGGAAATAAATGAGTCAAAATTGTGCACTTCAATCGAATTCGCTGAAATTTTGCATCCTCATCTGTCTCCTAAGGCAGACTTTTGCGAAGTGTACATGTCGGAAAACATCTTAACGGTCCCGAAATGATAGCCAACACAAACACATATAGCTAGTGGTTAAACAAGTTAATTACCGTTAGGTTTACAGTAGGCATACATGCGCAACGCCCGAGGTCCGTTGCCTTGGAGGAGGCTTTGGGCCTTCTAGGTAGGGAGAGCACGGGCGGTGGGGTGCGGCCCTTTCGTCGCCGCAAAAAGGCACCTATTGATTCTGAACTTGCGGTGCTTCAAGGGGATCCGATGACCTATCAACATACGTAGCCGAGCTCTCACGGAGGGTCCGGACCTCAAGGTAACCCTCAATGAGCATGTAGGACCTTAGGTAAAACTTATTGCCATATATTAATTAGCCAAAAACTAGGTATGACGTCGCTAGTTCCTGAACAAAAAGTGAAACATCCAAATGTTGTTCCACGTTGTAGGCAACGCTGAACTTACATAGGAATCATTAGTATATTGTGATAGTTACTACTCCGAACAAGACTTGCATTACAACGTGCTACATTGGTACCCAATAGTTGCAAATTTGTGCGCTAAAGATAGATCATCCTGTTGCTAGATTGCCACGCTAAATCATGTTTTTGTTTCAACACCGGCTATGGCTCAGGAACGGACGAGCTGATATATGAAAATTTTACCATTGAACCATAGTGGTAGAACTGTTCCTGTATATATGTTCCGGGGGCATTACGCATATCATATTTTTTAACCAAAACTACGACGAATTTTGTTATTTCAGTTTATAACATGGTAAAGGGTAAAGTGATGTGATGAAAATTTTCACAGTACCGATGACCTGTGCTGTTGCAACTGCAAGCCGGACA
Organism: Trileptium ribeirensis; assembly: GCA_030248225.1. Taxonomy (NCBI): domain Eukaryota; kingdom Metazoa; phylum Nematoda; class Enoplea; order Enoplida; family Thoracostomopsidae; genus Trileptium; species Trileptium ribeirensis. The sequence goes on along the minus strand of JASANE010005277.1, from coordinate 78,244 downwards.
TTTAGCCGACAACCCTTTGACAACTAAATAAGGGACAAACCAACTAATTGTGTGTTAAAATTGGTTAGGTATTGCTGTTGTTACTTTAGCTTGAGGACGATGCACGGTCTTTGATTTCAATTTTTGCATTGGGGGTACCTATAAGTTACATAATCGTCGATAATTCCTTAAACGTCGTGCAAACGACGGCACAGATTGCTAAAAGCAATATTGTCGACCAGTATAATTGCTCTATATTTCGTTGTCATAATTTATGGCTATAAAATTATTAGTTCTATTTAGGTCGGCTATTTAAGACGTAACTGTTTTCGACACACGGATACTGCAAATTTCATCCCATATATTTATATATAGCTACGAAAAAAAAATGGTAAAATGTTCTCCCGGCCCAGAACTTTGCGAATGTTGTTACTATATTCTGTATCTTTGCAAATAATACTCCGATTTGTCTAACGTTAAGATATAAATAATTCTATCTATATCTATTAATTGAATTTGTTAGTTATCTGTCTTGATTGAGCTAAGTATTTAGTCATGGCTAGCAACATAAGTAAAAGCAATGGCATTAGGCTAGGCTTAGCGGGTTATTTAGACTATCGGCGAGCAGCGGAACATTGTCGGGAGTGTAGGAGGTAGATCGCACCATATATCGCTGCCAATATTGTCTAGTTTATTAGTTAACGACATATGACGAGTGACATAATTCCTTTAGTCCAATCCAATGGCTATTACGCGAAATCCAAAGTCGCATTTGTGTTTTTTAATAAACTAGCTGGTCTTGAAAACGGTTTTAATATTGTCTAGTTTATTAGCCATCGACATATGACGGTGGCAACATTTCCTTTAGCCCAATCTAATGGATGTTACGCGCAACCTAAAGTCGAATTTGGATTTTGTAATATACTAGCTGGTTGTGAAAAAGTGTTTTAATGTTGTCTTGTTTATTACCCAACGACATATGACGGTGGCAATATGTCCTTTAGGCCAATATAATGGCTATTCGCGAAACCCAAAGTCGGATTTGGATTTTTCAGTAAACTAACTGGTTGTGGAAAATGGTTTGAATATTGCCCAGTTAATTAGCTAGAGGCATATGACTGTGATATAACTAGAGGCATATGACTGTGATATAATTCCTGTAGTCCAATATAATGGCTATTACGCGAAACCAAATTCTGACTAGGATTTTTAATAAACTAGTTGGTTGTGAAAAAGGTGTTAATATTGTCTAGCTTATTAGCCAACAACATATGATGGTGGCAATATGTCCCTTAGCCTAATCTGATGGCTATTACGCGCAACCTAAAGTCGAATTTGGATTTTGTAATATACTAGCTGGTTGTGAAAAAGTGTTTTAATGTTGTCTTGTTTATTACCCAACGACATATGACGGTGGCAATATGTCCTTTAGGCCAATATAATGGCTATTCGCGAAACCCAAAGTCGAATTTGGATTTTTCAGTAAACTAACTGGTTGTGGAAAATGGTTTGAATATTGCCCAGTTAATTAGCTAGAGGCATATGACTGTGATATAACTAGAGGCATATGACTGTGATATAATTCCTGTAGTCCAATATAATGGCTATTACGCGAAACCAAATTCTGACTAGGATTTTTAATAAACTAGTTGGTTGTGAAAAAGGTGTTAATATTGTCTAGCTTATTAGCCAACAACATATGATGGTGGCAATATGTCCCTTAGCCTAATCTGATGGCTATTACGCGCAACCTAAAGTCGGATTTGGATTTTGTAATATACTAGCTGGTTCTGAAAAAAGAATTTTAATGTCCAGTTTCTTATCCAGCGACATATGATGATGTCATAATGCCTTCAGCCTGTTTCGTGAAACCCATATATCAGGGAATAGCCTGAACCGAAATTTACCGGAACCGGGCAACCGGAACCGTCCATTTAAACAGGATCGGGACCGACACCGGAACCTGATCTTTGAAACTTATATATAATAAAACAGATTAAAGACGAAATGAAGGCACTGTGGATTAAAAATGTATTAAAAATAAATTTAACATCAAACTTGATGTATTGCGATGATATTATTGCCGCGGTGGGACCTTGAAAAGAGGCTGAGGAAGCTATTTATTTATCGATCAAGATGTCAGTTTTTAGACTCCTAGCAGACAAATGCTTTCTGCTGTGCAGACTGGCTTACGTAAACTGCGTCAAAGTGAGTGTTGTTGTAACGCATGGAGCGTAGACTGTACAATTTAGCTCTGTTTCCAATCACCTCTCTTTACTAGACATACGTTCGTTACATGTTATTCCTTAGGAAACTTGAAATTATTGGTTTATATGGTGCTAAAAGAAAACAAAAAGATACGTATACTATAATTTTCTGATCATTGGACAGAGAAATTGTTCAAGGTAGTGTTGAAAAGTCAGTGCCCATCAGTTAGGTGATGATGGTGATTTTCTGATCAGAATGCTATAAATGAGGCAAACTGTGAAACTGTTCGAACAGTTTCAGTACATACAGTTCGTTCCTAAGAACGCAGTTCTGGCTGATTTGTAGATATGTCACTTTACCCCAATGTAGACTGATTACAAAATTTACAAAGTTTCCAAGCGTGTTATCTGATGATTCACGCAATTTATATTAGCCAAGCTTAGAGCTAAGTACTTCAGTAATCCATAGCCTATTATATATATCAAGTTGGACCGGTTCAATTCTTTTACACAGCAGATTTCTGAATGGGTAAATTGCTACAAAGATCGAATTAGCATTGTTTTGTTAACAAACTCCTGCCCGGTGAAGCTGAAAAATTGTTACTGAAATTGTGCCCTAATTACGTTTCCAGGGTAATTTGCTGAGTTAGTGTTTTCTTTCGTTTGGTTGGTTGGAACTTGACCATTGTATATATATAACGGGAACCGGACATTTCGCCGACGGACATTTAGTCGACGGACATTTTGTCCACCGGACAGTTTACCGACCGGACAGTTTGTCGACCGGATAGTTTGTGGACTGGACAGTTTGTCGACCACACAGTTTGTCGACGAACACTTTCTTGACCGGATATCTTTGCGTACATTTTGTCGAGCGCCGGCCGATAAGCTGCTCTAGAACGTTTCAAACTTTGACAATAAACTAATTATTTTTATTCATTTAAACTGCTTTCGTTTTTGAAGACAGTGAAGAAAATACCTGTGCGTGCTTCAGAGCCAACAGTAGTCTACAAACCACTGCCTGTAAAACAAACAAAAATTTTTTGTTCATTTAATTTCAAATTCAATAATAATCAATTAAAACTACGGGCCAAACAACTATATATAACACAAAAGTGTGACACTAAATTTGTTCAGAGTTCGTCAAGAACCTGAAAAGGTCCAACTGGTTAGTTAGCAACTTATTTAAGGACAATAAAAGTCCGACAATCATTATTTTCAATTTAGGAAGACAGGTTAGTTCCTATTCCGCTGAGAAATCCTAAAATGTTTTCGCTCGTTATGTTTGTATCTTCCCACTGTGTTGCTGTTTTTAAGATTGTTTTTATGTATTAGAAGGTATTTTGCACGCTGCTTTGCTGCCGGTTGCCCTGCTGCTAAACGCACAAGTACCCTCGGCGCGCAGCACGTTCGTTCGTCATTCTTCAAAGCATCTAGAAATTACTTGATGGTTGGATGATGAGCACTAATAATAGATGCGAACTTGCGATGCCACCCTTCGACATCGTTATTTGTGCGAGGCAAGTTAGCCAGAATACGACCTCGACAGTTCCAGATCATCCTATCAAACACAGGTGGACGTCGAATGTTGCTAATATTGCGAAAAATATATGTGTATTCATAGTATTCTGCTACATCTATACCCTCCATTGGAAAATCCGTCAAAATTCCATCAAACCCTTGCTCGAGCTGATCAACAAGTAATGCCGCTAGTGCCGACAGTATATGCTCTCGAATAGTAGACTCCGGGCTCTCTCGATAGGGAATCAGCAAACCTGGTTTTGATACCTTCCGCAGTACGGATTGACTGAGATGAAATATACATCCGTGCGTTTCCGCGTTTGGGAAACAAGTCAAGAAAGCATTAATCGCAACTTTCTCAAAATCGCAGGTTACTGAAGATGGCGCATAGTTGTAACCAGACTGTAAAATCCCCCAGAACCATTGCTGTGCATGTATTCTCACATTTATTTAGCAACAGAGCAAAAACTAAAGCCACACCAACTTCATCTTTCAACGCGTGAATCGCATATAGTTGTGCAAATAATGGTGGCACTGTATCAACCGTCCGGTCCATAAACCAATGCTTTGACAGAGATAGTTCCCGAAGATGCGCATTAGTCGAAAAGATCAAGATTCTGCTCTCATTAGCAACCTCATCAAACGCAAAGAACTTATCGCCATTGAATGTTGTTGAGTAATGTGCAGGTCAAAAACAGTTTGCGGATTCACAGGATGCTTTGAAGTGTGGCGGCGGCGAATAACACGCTTAACACTTTCATATTTAGGTAGGTTTGGAATAGCTACAAGCGGAAAGTGATCTGTTTAAAAGCAGCTTGCCCGCCAGCGCTCAACAAACTGTCCGGTCCACAGTGTCCGTCGACGAAATGTCCGGTAACCATATATAACGTATGACTGGACCACAGATGAAGCAAAAAATGAACAGCTTAGAACGGGTGTTCTGGAGGCGGCAGATCTCCGGCTTAGGCTTAGTACATGGCCTATATAAGTATCTTAGCTTAGCCTAAGACCAAGACTAAGGCTTAGTGTATCGAGAACGGCATAGCGTTCACTTCACTTCCGCCCCTAAAGTTTACCTTGTTCAAGATAGCTATCATTGTTAGCGTCATTTCAACCAGAAATTAAATATATAAAGCATACCTATTACAATATAAATATCCTAAAATCGAAAAATTTTTTTATAAACTTTAGCTTTAAAACATATCAAATCGTTTTTTCATAAAAACAAAAACATATCAAATCGAATCATCAAATATAATAATTTAATATAAAACTACAAACATAAAATTTAAGCTAATATTGAAACCAGTTTAGTAAAGCATTACCACCATAGTAAAGTATGACAGCTTTCCTTCCTAAGCGTCATCGTTAGATACTGAGAAATATGGACAATATATGTATACGCTTAAGAGTTTGCCGACTCAGGGAAATTTTATGGCCATGGCAACAATTTTAGCCAAATATTAACAACTTAAAACTATAATATTACTCATACATGCCGGCAGGTGGGTAGGGGGTAACCCCCCCTGAGGTCCGGACCCCCCCTGAGGCCGAAAAGTCCAGGGGGGGCGGTTACCCCCCCTGGGGGTGCGCAGCACAAAACTTGCGCAAATTGTGCCTGCTTGTTGCTAGTGGTGCATATGCAGCTGTAAATTTGTGGAAAGCTTTTTGTTGAAAGACGTCATTCCCTGAAATAAAAAGTTAACCGAAATACTTATTTATATACTAACTAGATTTAGACATTGAATGTCTGCTATGGTCCACGGTGGATTAACCACGAACTCAGCACTAAAATAGCACTGGAACACTCCATCGCCGTAGGAGTCGCACCCGATAGCTCAGCAGACAAAAGCCACGGGCGAGTTTTCTTATGCCACAGACCCATACCACATGAAATTGCTCAATTTTTACTTAGTTGTCATTTCATTTGTTTCTGAATTTGAGAGATTTCCTATTTGAGAGATCAGGGATTGCTCAAATAATTTACAATTACAATACAAATTACTACATGCACAGAGATGCTTTGTTTAACTGCTTCAGCGGGTTCGTTTTTACCACCGGAAACGATTACCAATAATTTATGTTGTGAACGGCCGACGATCAAAAAAAAAAGGTCGTCACGAGACCGACCCCCATAGACAAATTTGGCCGGCCAGGGGGGTTACCCCCCTGAGATGGCCGCGACCCGCCCCCCCCGTGGAGGCCTCTACCCCCCTGGCATGACCGACCGTCGGCATGTACGATATTACTGATATGCGTTTTTTCAAATAAAAATCTGTAAATTTTGCAAAGAGTACCAAACTCAGAGATTCAACAGCTAAATATTGCTCAACTAGTCTCCGCTAATGTTAAACGTTAGAAATCGCAGCAGCTCAGTGCGACTTAGGCCTTGGTTTAAGTAGGTTCAAAAAGAATAATTGTTTGAATTTGTTATATTATTATTGTGAATTATGTAAGCAATTTTCTAAATATTTATATATATACTGGAAACGTAATGTGACGTACCGAAATATATGATAGAACTCGATAATGAATACTCAGGCAGAATTTCACTGCTATTCACTAAGGCAAATTTTACTTTTTGGGATTAACACGGATGGATATTTTCTTCTGGAACTGGTAGGAATAATTTATTATAGTGAAGAAAAGTCACAGAAACATATTCGTAGAGCAACATTTCCGGCATGAATAATGGTGTACTTCGTACAAATGTTGAAGAAACCTTTGCTCGACAACAAATTGAACTTAGATTGCTTTGGTGAGACACTTTTGCGATAGCTAGTACGCTATTTAGGAGCTATTGCTCGGTTCCTTAAGAAACCCCACAAAGCGAGCGAACGACAACACACTTGCAAACGCACCCCGCCAACAAATTCAGTTTGCGCATCGCAATGCTCGCTGTCTCACACGTGTGACTCTACGAGGGGAAGAATTGAGCGATACTACAAATTTTGTTTCAAAACTGATAGTTTCGTTTACCAAACTTGCGACAGCCTATATGTGCATTTACACGTACCAAGAGATGGATTTATTTATGTTAAATCCATACTTATTTCCCAAAAAACATAAGAAATACAGGGGCGCAGGAAAAGGGGGACTCCCCATTTTTTCAAAAGTATGTGTTTCCCTTCTGAAGTCCGCAATTTACCAAATGCGACTGCCTATGTGTGCATTTACACGTACCAAGAGATGGACTTATTTATGTTATAAAATCCATACTTATTTCCCAAAAAACATAAGAAATACAGGGGCGCAAGAAAAGGGGGACTCCCCATTTTTTCAAAAATATGTGTTTCCCTTCTGAAGTCCGCAATTTACCAAATGCGACTGCCTATGTGTGCATTTACACGTACCAAGAGATGGATTTATTTATGTTAAATCCATACTTATTTTCCAAAAAACATAAGAAATACAGGGGCGCAGGAAAAGGGGGACTCCCCATTTTTTCAAAAATATGTGTTTCCCTTCTGAAGTCCGCAATTTACCAATTGCGACTGCCTATGTGTGCATTTACACGTACCAAGAGATGGATTTATTTCTGTTAAATCCATACTTATTTCCCAAAAAACATAAGAAATACAGGGGCGCAGGAAAAGGGGGACTCCCCATTTTTTCAAAAATATGTGTTTCCCTTCTGAAGTCCGCAATTTACCAAATGCGACTGCCTATGTGTGCATTTACACGTACCAAGAGATGGATTTATTTATGTTAAATCCATACTTATTTCCCAAAAATCATAAGAAATACAGGGGCGCAGGAAAAGGGGGACTCCCCATTTTTTCAAAAATATGTGTTTCCCTTCTGAAGACCGCAATTTACCAAATGCGACTGCCTATGTGTGCATTTACACGTACCAAGAGATGGAATTATTTATGTTAAATCCATACTTATTTCCCAAAAAACATAAGAAATACAGGGGCGCAGGAAAAGGGGGACTCCCCATATTTTTTCAAAAATGTATGTTTCCCTTCTGAAGTCCGCAATTTTCCCTTACCCATTTGAATTGCCCCAACTTTCGAAAGGCGTGCTGCACGGATGAGGAAATATACAGTAAAAGAAATTACTTAATTATATGTATTTGGGTAATTTTTACAACTCGTAATTACTGGTGGAAAGTTTACCTTTTTAAAGTGGTATGAATATTTTAATGAACCGTATTAGTGAAGACAAACTCATTTTTAAAGAGAGTTTCATATACGAAGTGCGAGGGCCGGCCTATGTAAAAATAAGTTAGGTTCCATCGGCCTATGTAAAAACTAGTGAAGCTCGCTTGCGAGCCAGAATTCGAGTTGTGAGAACAATCCCCCGAAGTCTGTTGAAGAAAGCACACACAAACAACGCCTAAACACAGTACGCAGGTGCAGCATTATATAAACCGTGAGTGATGAGTCATAGTTACGCCCGCCTCTTTTGATAGCCAACGTATGCAGTAGACAAAACATCATACGAGTACAAAAACAATGAACTAACAATTTAATAATTAAATAAAACCCTAAATTGACCGTGAAAAGAACTGTTAAGGAATTCAAACCGATACTTGACAAAAATCTCATTTTTCATACCAAGTATGAAGCAGAAGTGTGAAAAATATTTGCCACACAATATTTTTGACACTCGCAATCAGCTTGTTGGCCCAGAAAACCCCATATTCGACACTAAAACCAACAATAAGCACACATTTAGGTGCATTTCCCACGACTTTTCACCAAATATGAAATTTGGCGCCAACTATAAGCTTATAAACTACAGATTGGGATGTAGTTGAAAAACGTGTTATATATATTGTACTAGGACCAGTTCTGGCCCTAAGGGATCCCAGCTGCACCACTTTCACGTCTCACTGTGGTGCCCGGACAACCCCGGCTTACACGGTTCCCCGGTGATTCCCAGTTTAACCGATGGGAACCGCTTAGCTTAGCGGAGTGCTCGGCGGGTTTACCAGGGTGTTCGGCCTGGCCCCTATGGTGGCCCATGTATCTAGTGGCATGGAGGTCCCCCTGAGGGAGGGTCATCCCCTAAGCCTGCTCACAGGTAATAGGGCGGACCCGTCTTTCCCTCATTCCCGGGTATCGAATCCTATGCTTTATGCCAGGGCCGAGATTTCCCAACGGCGGGGCCCATTTTGTCAAGATTTTGTTTGACCCTGGTTTGACGCTAGTCCCAGCTGACTGGTCCTTATCAGCCTACTGATTTGGAGGATTGTACAGAAGGTGAGGGAACTAGTGGCTTTGGCACACTGATGGACCTGTACGCCGAAACAAACCATTTGCAGAGCGAGCTGGGTTGCGGGCGCGAGCGAGGTTAGCTGGAGCGTTAAAATTTAGACTGTCGGTGGGGTGAAATTGCGTATGTTTGGAAAGGGGTCTTGATGTCACCAGAGGAAACGCTGGGTCAGATAGTGTTCGACATGCCTTAGAGGGACCTACGTTCTCGTGTACTTGGTCGAGATCAAACTATTTCGCCTACAAAATGCACACGTCAAACATTTATTTTGGGGCGCTCCCTCTTTTGACAATATGACACGCCAACATAAAACAATACTTGGAAGCAAAATTTTTACAACATTTATTACAACGTACTCCACAACACCGCCTAGGTACATGTAGAAAATTCTGTGCATGCCGTGGCATCTTCTATATTGCAATCTGATTTGGAACCTGGCGACATTTATTGAGCCTAGGCCCGGATTTGGATGACGAAAGGATGTCCGATGAGCTCACGATGGGCTCTTTTAGAAACGCGGAACCCGCTGCCCCAAAATTTTACTATCCGAACTTCAACATTCCTGGTGATCCTCAATAGGGAACGCGTGGTCAGCTGTGTGTCTAACTGTTCTTCCAAAGGAAGCTTAATACCCCTCCAAAGCTTTCTAAGGGGTTTCGGTTACCTGCTTCTACTTGACTTAAAGAGTAGCACGCGGCCCAGCACTTGTGGGAGCGCGGGGCATCCATTGGACGCCGCAGCACCCACAAGGGCTGCCCTTTAGTGCTTAGGCCTACGCGAGACAACTTTCGTAAATTTTCGATGGCTTCGGAAGCCCTTTTGGTGCGTAACCTCTAGCAGGTCGATTTTCGAGCGTTTAACGAGCCCAGGGGTTATTCGGGAACCCGTGGCTAGGCGTGCTCAGAGGTGAAACAGTTTAACCTAACTTCAATCCAAGTCGCCTGCTAGATTTGACATACCGCATTTTATTCCGCGATTGTCCTTTTATGCATAAACAAGAACCGCTGTCACAAAACAGAATTAACACTCTACTGAGGATACACAGAGCATGCCTATGCATATGCACCCACAGTTTTCCTCTTAAGCCTTAAACTTTATTGAACTCCTCATTTGAAAACACGTGCCCCACTATAAGTTCTTTGGTGGCCATCTCACAATTTTCTGTCGGACGTACCTCCGAAATTTTCCTATGCAACTGCTTTTACTCGAATCTGCTCGACTCAACTAACAAAGCGCGGCCCAGCACTTGTGGGAGCGCGGGGCATCCATTGGACGCCGCAGCACCCACAAGGGCTGCCCTTTAGTGCTTAGGCCTACGCGAGACAACTTTCTCAAGTGCTTAAAGTGAAATCTCTGGGTGGGCCTCTTCCACGCGTCCGCAGTGTGAAGAGTACACCCAGATTAGTCCTGAATGCGATGCATTCACCGATCCTACAAATTTAAAAAAAAATGAAAACTCTCCCGCCGGCTAAACGGGTAGGTACAAACAGCCGATTTCTTAAGAACACTTTAAAACAATCCTAAATACGTCCACCGAGCGTTGCAAAACACCACCCGGCGGACGGGGAACCAGCCGAGAACCCTGCGACCCGTCTCCCCCCTTTTCTCTACAATTTTGATCCCAATTTTGCTCATTTTGGTCCGAAACTCAGCCTCTCTTCCCCAGCGCGGGCGCAACACTTACGGGAGCGCGAGGCATCCGACGGACGCCACAGCACCCGCAAGGGCTGTCCCTGGTCCTACGCTCAGGCGGAACATCCAAAATCGTTAGCTCAAAACCGGAGGGGCACCCCACACGCGTCCGCAGTGTGAAGCACTTCCCCCAGGTAAATAAAACCCCAAAAACAATCAAACAAAGCAAACAGAAAATACCCTAACTAACAAGAGAAACTGCGGCGACAACCGCCGTCAGCCTCAAAGCTCAAGCCCCGACTGGTTCCGAAACTGAAAAGGGCTGGTCGCTTTTATACCCTGGGACACCCCCCTTTTTTTTGTACTGAGATTTTAAATTTAAACTTATATATATACGTAGACTCAAAGAAAGATATATATATATATATATATATATATATATATATATGTATGATTATATACAAATACGTGAAAACCAAAATAACAAAACGGCAAGCGACAGCCCACAACGGGCACACAACATAATACGACTGGTCTGCAGCAAGCCCGCCACGCAAAGGCCGTAAACAACTGAACCTCGCGCTGGTCGGCGCGAGGAAAATTTTCGGCCAAAATATAACGGCGCTCAGGGCGCCGTTCTCTCATAGGGATATCGGCACACTTTTGCCGATATCTCATGAACGAAAAACAGTAGGCGGCCGGGGGCAGGACCGGAATCATGCCCTGGCAGGCCGGCTACTGATGAGAAATTGATATTTAATGTATCTTTTATGAGAGGCCTGCTAGAGGCCCTTTTAGGAGAGAATTTTAACAAATTTTGATGTCCCTTTTGGGTTCAGGGGATCCTGGGCGGACCCGAGGGGGCGGGCGGCCCCGGTTTTCGACCAAACTGTTAGGGGAGAACCCAATGAGTGTCCCAGGCTCCAAAAATTGGGGAGTTTTGATTATTTTAGATGCTCTTTGGGACCTGGAAAATTGGAGGCTTAAACGCCCGTTCGGGGGTCCATAAGTATTTAGGGGATCCGAATTTTTAGACCCGCCGGGACAATTTGACACCCCAGCAGCGTCCTTAAGAGGGTTTAGTCACCCCTATTCCCTTAAGTTTAGTAGAAAACCCAAAAATTGAATTTTTGTCGTTACACCCTAAAATAATGCCTTAGGAATTTTTTATAATTTGATTCGGCCCGCCTTTAAAGAATTTCCTTGATTTGTCCTGATTTCCCTTGACTCCCTAAGCTATGCATGTAGAAATATACATCGAATGTACGTGACACTCCTCAAAACGCACAGCAGATATGCTTTACAGTGATGATTTGGCGTGTGCGCTAGGATCGGCCCAGGGTGACCAGTTTTCTTATAACGCCAAAAATCCCGATGAAATCGGTTGGTCCCCGGCCTCTCCGAACGCACACCCATACTTCGCACAGTTACAACAACGTATATAATATAATGCGCCAATGTTCTATATACACAGTACAGCATTAATTTATCTCCCCAGGATCGACCGGACATCCTACTCGTGGTATTCGTTTTCGGTGCCAAAATCACCCCGGGCACCTTCGGGTGGTGGAGTGTGACCTTCTAAACACAATATGAACGCAATACAATTGTTTATTTCAAGATTGATACGATACTGCACAATTACATGACCAATTCATACAGGGGTCACACTCCACCGGTATCCGGCCGTCCATTTCTCCCTTTTTTCACCACTTTTTGTGTTCTCCAGCATCCTACCATTTTCATAAAATTAGGACTGTTACATATATATCATTGGAAAGCCCTGATAAAGCTACATGGAATAGGTCTGTTAGTTTGCGGATACCTTGTTCACTTATTGAGAAAAGTCGCAAAAAATGGAGAGGGTGCCCGAAAAATGACGTCATTTTGCCCCATAACTTTTCCCACGGCAAAAAAATTCAAAAATCGAGCTCCGTCACTACACCTAAATCGACGATTGCGGTAAATCGAATTAAATAAAAATTGTCTACTTCCATGTAGGAATATAATGTCTGCGGTTTATGCGTATGCATTCGTTTCACATGCAGCAGCAAGTTGACCTATAGTCGATTGCATTAAAGATTTAGTTACGGCATGAAGACAGCATACTTGCCGACAACTATACGGTGACTCTAGCATTTGTACTATCGTATACCCTGATAATATTCGCTAACGTCTGAATTCACAACGATTTAGTTTACTTGTAAGTAAAGCCAAAAATATGCACGAACAGAATACTGTTATAAAGCCGTCAGATCCTTTTAAATACCGCTATATACAAATACAGGCTCAAATAATGCACTAAACCATTGACATATAAGAATGTGCAATGTTTAACTTAACATGAGTATGATAAATTTCGTCTTAGCATGTAGTACAGTTTGAATATGAATAAACCAAGCTTTTACAAGCGTAATAGCGTAATCTCTAGGATGATTGCAGGTTAGTATCATAGATGTACCATTTATACCACGTCCTTGACAAAATAGTATGGAACTGGCTGAAAGCCCTCTGGCTTAATATAAACAATAAGCGTCCAAAGAAACCTATTGTGGTGTAAGACCGAACTCTACAGTCGCCGTATAATAGACCCATTCTGAAATGACAATCCATCTGTAATAATCCAATGGATTATCCAGAAATTTATGCCCAGTAGCTTCATCGCATCAAACAGAAGAAAAACAAAAATACTATACTATTCCGTTTATGAGATCATAGATTTTGGCAATATAACCAGCCTCAGTATCTATATCCACAGTCTGTCGTGTTCAAATTGCCGCGCCGCTTACAGGATCTTGAGTTTACTAATCGTATTTTCTTGAAAATATCCAATTCGACTGAACTTAGGAATTGTGTAAACGTAGGATAAATCAAGTGAAAAACTGTCAAAACTATTTGTTGAAAGTAGCACTAAACTTAGGCAACAATGCACAGATAATGGTTGCTGATACATCTCTTAAAAAGAAAAGGCGATTTGTCGGCGTTGAAATATAGGTAGCCCTGATTCAAATCGTTGAAATGATTAACGCTTTTCAACCAGGATTTATCATTGTAAGTCATCGTCTATTGACTTCGAAAAATCAATTTCAAGCTAAGACTACACATCGCCGGTTACAGTTTATCAGCTGAAAACTACAGAACGATAATTTCTCAAAGTGCGAATCCTGGGTAAAATACACCACTGCTCACGCTGGTTGTGCGTCTGTCAACAACATAGGCGACTTGCGATACAGCGTAGGTGACAAATTTTATCTAGCCACAAAATCCATGATATGTATGCGTATAATGCAGGAGGAAGGTCTTAAAAATAAGCCCCTAGATGCACTATACATCAATATTAATAAAGGTGCGTTAAAACGTTCAATAGTTATCAGCTCATTATAATCTTTAATAGTTGTTCTGATAAAGTTTTGTTATTTAAAGTTTGAACTGTGTTGGCACAGTCAAAAAATACTTTCAATTTTAGAGCTAAAAATTTGAACGTATGAACACACTTAAATACAGTGCTCGCCAAAAATGACCGTCGCATTTCGAGCGAGCGACTCGCTCGACATTTTGAAACTATTTAAATTAATAGTAAATTCTATTTTTAGAACAAATTTATTTCGGGCGAGTCGCGAGCGAGCGACAGTCATTTTTGGCGGGTAGTTGGAAGTGGGCCGAGCCGACCCGCGAGGAATCCTTCGTCCCGTGAGCTGAGTGGGGCAATTTCACTCCGCCGCTGGTAATTATTTTATGTGCGATAATGCGTGAGGCAAGCGGGGATTCGATAACGATCGGAAATCGTTATTGTTTTGTAAATTTCGTGACTCGCGCTTATCCAAATATAGATTTGCCTACAGTCATGCCAAAATGTCATCAATGCCAAAACCAGCTTTAATTTTGAGAAAACCTTTACACTTATCTACAAAACTGACCTCAGTTCTGACCACCAGCATTTTGTTGAGCTCTTCTATGTAAATTTTCAGTGTTTAATAAAGCGCGGGACGAGGCTGAGCACAACTTCCTGCGCGACTTCCAACTCTGTTTTAATATCATTGTTACAAAAAGCAAATGCAACGAGTTAAATTCAAATAAAATAAAAATCTAAAGCAAACAAAAAACAATATAGCATATTAACTCAATATAAACGAGAAATAGCAATAAATTATTATACAAGGAATAATATGAGGAATAACCAAGCACACGGAATAAAAGTAGTAACCAGTATCGATATGTACATATAAACCTGTGTGATGCTCAAAAAAATCCAGCTTAAATTTCCATATCGTGATCAGGCTTTCGTATTTTCAGAGCGCTAGCTGATATCGATGACTGTCTATTATTATTGCTGCCGGAATCGACCGAACAATTATTATGAGTGTACCTGATGGATTTATCGACCGATGAAACATTGCCTTTGTCGCCAACATGAAACGCCGTGGTCGCTACGGTGCTTAAGCGCTTGTCCGTTTCGACCGTTTTATTAGGACAGGCCACGTCTTCCGGTGCGGATTCGGCAACAGCGTCACGTGCCGCTTCGACTGAACTGCTACAATCGCTATTACGCTTTTTAGAAAATCCACCACCTTTACGCTTTCCTGATCTGTGACGTAGCTTTTCGTCGTTTTCCGCTTCTTTTTCTGGTTTTGAAGTATCACTACAAGCGACTGTGGTTGCCGTTTGAAAACCCTGACCGTTGGATGATAAATCCGGAGCAGCAGCCGTCGGTTCAGACATGGTCGATAGAGCAGAGCATAGATTGAGATTAATTAAAGCCGGATTATTTACATTGGACGCCGTCTGTGTCAAAGTTTCGGCTGCTTGAATAAGGCGGAGACGTTGGCGAAAATTTTTTGAGCGAATATGGTCGGATAAAATTTCCTTGACGTATGTCGACGGAAACCATCCTGCTTTACCATCATGAAGCCGTTCGCCTTCGTACCATCCTAAATATCGAACAAAGTTGTTAACGACAAAAGCAGAGCCGACAACAATAGCAGGAGCGACTTGTTCGCATTTTGCGTAAATTACGGCATTATTTGTAAGCTCAGTAAACACCGTCTTTTGAAGCATAGGTACACCTACGACTTTTGGATGCACAGGCAATCAGCTCCCTGATAACATACGTCATTATGCTATATGTGGATATCACACAATGCCGCACAAGTTAGAACAAAACTAACACCGGCAATGAGTATCCCTTGTCCGAAAACCCCCAAGTGCAAGCTATTAGCCTCCCAAAACGTCGCAATCAAATAAGGAATTTTGAGTCGGGAAGCCATGGGGCGCCATGCCCCCGTACCCATAGAACTATGAGTCGCAGAGCAATACCAACACCGGCAATGAATTTCCCATGCCCGCAAAATCCCAAGTGAAAGTTTTCAGCCACCCAGGACGTCAGAACAAAATTTCGTATTTTGGGCCGAGGAACCACGAGGGTGCCAAACATCAAACCCGTATAGCTCCAGAACCGGATAATTAATGAAAAAACAAAAATTTCGCATCGGCATTTATCATTTTACTATGAAATAAAATCAACCACGAAAAAATTCGAAAGTTAAGATAAAAATAACCTTGCTTCCGTAAAGGGTACTATAATGGGCTAAGAAACCTCATTTTGACCTCTGACCCTGAATCACGGGGTCGCCATACACCCGTACCCATGGAACCATATGCCACACAGCAAAACCAACACCAGCAATGAGTTTGCCACGCCGGAAAATCCCAAGTGAAATTTTCAGCCGCCCAAGACGTCAGAAATTTTTTTCGAATTTTGGGTCGAAAAACCATGGGGGGCCATACCCCTGTACCTCAAACCCCGTAACTCTAGAACCGGACTCATAATCGAACAACAAAAAAGAGGCACCAGTATTTATCATTTTACTATGAAACAAAACCAATCAGGGAAAAAATTCGAAAGTTAAGATAAAATTAACCTTGTTTAGGTGAAGGGTACTAAAATTGGGTAAAAACCCTCATTTTGACTTCAGATCCCGAACCATGGGGGCGCCATACCCCCGTACCCATGGAGCCATGTCACACAGCAAAACCAATGAGCAATGCGTTTACCACGCCCGGAAACCTAAAGTGAAACGTCAGAAAATATTTTCGAATTTTGGGTCGACGAACCATGGGGGCGCCATACCCCCGTACCCCAAACCCCATAACTCCAGATTTGGAGCCTTAATCGAAGAACAAAAATGCGCATCGGTATTTATCAGTTTAATATAAAATAAAACCAACCAGAGGAAAAAATTCGAAAATTAAGATTACAACACTAAAATGGGGTAAAATGTGACAAAAAACCCACATTTTGACCTTTGAACCAGATACCAAATCAAAAAACGCTAGGGGCTATGCTGGTTCGAATGAGCCCAAGGTCAAAAAATCGGTTAAGTCGTTTCCGAGTTATGACCGATCACACACATAAACGGAATTTAAAAGCTTTCACCCCTGCAACACACAATCTCCACTAATTCTGAAAATTTATTTAACCTTGGAATTCAAAATTCATTGAACGCGATTATATTTAATAGATGCTGAGAGCTTCTGTTTTTTCTGAAAAACCAACTCAAATGAGATTTGTATAAATTAATATGATATAGTCCATCTAAAATAGGTGTACAGTCCTGTCTTAAGCTTTGCCAAGAGCTTGTCGTCTTTTCAGCGGTTGCCACCGGCTCCATCATTACGTTAACGTGTGAAATTAAGAAATACTATGTATTAAATGTCTGAAAACTACCCGTTCATGGCTCAATAGTACTATCGAGCAGTGAGTAACCGGAATTCAAGTTCCGGTTCCGGCGAAAATCGTGTTCCGGTTGCGGTTCCGGCAAAGGGCAAAAACCATACGGGAACCGGAATTCCGGTTTAAAAAATTTGTTTGCAATTTTCCACGTTTTTGCTTCATCCTGTAATCTAAACATATGTAATATATATTGATGATCATATAGAATGATCAAGCTCCAATACAACCAAGCAAAAGAAAATATTAACTAACCAATTGGTCGTGTGAAACGTAAGTAGGGCACATAATTTGAGCAGGAATTTTTCATAATAACCTGCAGGAGTTTGTTAAATCAAAGCCAGGTCGATGCTTGTAGCAGCTAATTTACACATCCAGAAATCTGTGGGATACGTTTGAATTAAACCGGTCCAACTCGGTAACAGAGTATGGCTTACGCAGAAGTACTTAGGGTATGCTTGGCTAACATAAATTGCGGCAAGCACCCGCCAGTGCGCTGGTAAACTTGGTAAATCAGCTTAAATTGAAGAAAACTAACGTTATCTGTAACGCAGCTAGAAACTGCTTTCTTGGCCATGAACTGTATTTATTGAAACTGTGCGAGCAGCATCACAGTGTGTCTCATTTATAGCATTCTGATTATAAAGTTATCATCATTATGATCTAACTGACGGGCACTGTTTGTCCAACGATAGCCTAAACAGTGTCTCTGACCACTGATCAGAAAATTACCTTCTATCTATTATTTTCTCTTAGAATCATATAAACCAATAATTTTAAGTTTCCTACAGAAGAACATGCAACAAACGTATGTGTAGTAACGGGAGGCGACTGGAGACAGAGCGAAAGTGTGTATTCCACGCTCCAAGCTTTGTAAGCACATTCGATTTGACGCATATACGCAATGGTGTATAGTGGAAGACATTTTTGCTCTGAATGTCCAAAAACCGACATATTTGATCGATAAATAAACATTATTAGCTTCCTCAGTCTCTTTAAAGTTTCAGAAAGGCAATAACCATCGCAATACATTAACTTTAATGTAAAAGTTATTTTAATGCATTTTAAATCCACTATACCTTCATTTCTTCCATCATCTGTTTTACTATATATAAATTTCGAAGACCAGGTTCCGGTTCTAGTTCCGGATCCGGTTTAAATGGACGGTTCCGGTAAATGTCGGTTCCGGTTATTCCCTGCTATCGAGGTAAATCCAATATTGTTTAAAAAATTATGTGAAGCAGGAAAATGCACCTTCTGTTGTTAACAGAGTTTTTAGTCATATATCGATTATAGGCGTAATACGATAACGCAATACAACACAACCTTATACAAAATTTTCGCCGTAGTTTTGGATAATCATAACATATAATCTATTTTAAAGCATTTCGGTGGTATCACCGACACAGCCTAAAATTTTCAATGAGGAGTAATTCGCAATCCGCTAGATACACAAAGCGATAAAATTTCCACGTTTTCATGTCTGAGTCAGCAAATTTTGCTCGCTAAAAAACCTGGTGGTGCATACGCCATTAACTAGGATTTGATTAATTTAACAATGGTTATCCAATGTTTAAAGCCCACACAACGTATTATTATAGCAGCCACACTTTTTTTGTATATTTAGCAGAGATACTGGGACGCAGGAATTCATCCTATACAGGACACTATACATAAATAAAAACAAATTGTTTTAGAAATCTAATCAAGATAAAATTAGCTCCATTTCAACTGCTAATCTTGCATTATTAGCGAATCGTTGCCGAACAGTTCACGATTTTTCCATACACTACTTGCTTACGTTTCAAGTTATATGTGCATATCAAAACGTGCTCGGCAGAAATGACTGCCGCATTTATTAACAGCCGAATCTACGGATGCCGAAAGAAATGGAACACGATATAACAGTATCCGAACAAATCCTCTCTCGGACAAAATAAAAAAATTCGCGCTAAACATTTAAACAAGTTTTGAAGCAAATTTTGAAAATTTTTCAGAGGAACATCGAACGAACCTCAAGCGAACATCGAATGAACAGCACATATTTTTGGCGACTACAGTATGTATGCATATAATCGCATAATATCCATTTACGTATATACATACACATAGCCGAATGACGGCACAAAAACAAGTTACCATCTGGCAATTTCCTTATCACATTCAAAACTTCGCCCTCGGTAAGGGTCAATTCGTCGTCCTGTTGAGCAGTATACTCGTAGAGCACAACGTATTGCGGGCAATCCCATGTGGCGTAAATTTGTTCGTTCGGGTTGTCAGACTTTGGCGGCGTTAAAGATTCCAGCCATCGCTCGCGGTCAGATCTGGAATAAAGCGGAGTAAAAGAATTAAAATACTGTGTGAACAAATCAATGATAATAATTATACGAAGATACGCGCTGCGAAATGTAAAATTCGCTGTAATAAATTATATTCACATCTATCAATGTATTGACAGTCACTTGTGACAGGTACTATATTCCGACCTCTAAGTGTATGCAGGCATTTTAACGTCACAGAAGACTGACTTGTACCATTTACATAATAATTGCAACAATATGGGCGAACAGTAGATTAATGCTTAGAGCAGCGATGAATAAATATAAGTTCATACTGGAGGACGAAAGTCCTGTTGACTTTAATAGCAATATCCCGCCGTCCAGCTTCCTAACAGGAATGTAAAACAAGGAATGATGAAGTTTATCGTTTTGGCTGTATCGTAATTGGAGTAGTTCAGTTTTTGAATATTCGCAAACGCCACTGCTAATGCAATTCGCTAGCCCGTTAACTGTCATGCTAGTAAATATTTTCCACGAAGCAAGCAACAATCCAAAAACACACAATACATAATTTCATCACTGATAAAACAACCCGCTCCTTTAACATTGAATGCATACTTTGCGAGTAATTATATTTATGACCTTTCCTCGGTTTTCAAACTATTCTTAAGTTATGTAGTTTCGATTTGGAATGCGTAACCGAATGTGTTACGGGAATTGCCTCAATAATTAAAACTGTCTGAAATCGGAATGCAACCAAAATAAATACATGCGGCAAAATTAGAAAGCCATTGCCGACAAAATATTACAACCAAAACTTATTTCAACGAGAAGGCAAAAGATAGTGTCTCATTTTGAACAGACATATTGTATTAAAACATATTTTGCCGTTTGGTTGAGCTTGCAGTTCATCTCAATTTGGTTTTAGGAAAGCATTAAAGCTCAGTAGTTACCGAGTGAGCTACAATTACGGATACATGATAATATCTGACTATATTATAGTCTTGACTATAGTATAGATTTGACTATATTATAGTTAAATTTTCGAGAATTGTTGGTGAAAATTTTCCCGTTCGATCAAATCGATCGAATTAACAGCTGCTTCAATAATTTCTATTCGGGAATTTCGCGACGGAGGACTCGCAAAAACTCGATTGTATTTCTGTCTATAAGGCTCGAATTATTATTCCACACATCTTTTCATGCGACTAGCAGGATGCTTTTTCTTATTAGGCTTACTTGAGTCTATTACTGACTAAAAATTATTGATACGACTATTCAGACAGCACTGATAAAATCCTAGCTAGTAGTATAATATTGGTCAAACCAAATTATATAACTATTACTGATTTAGAGCACCCTTTCATAATCGAATCATATGCAGGACTGTCACAGACGTAGTGCGGCAAATCAATACCTTCCATTGTTACAAAAATGTGTTAGCATGTTTCACTCACTCGCTTTCAGCCATGAAAACCATTTCAACTTGTTTCCTGCGGCTGTTTTGCATAAAAGTACATAGAAATAGATGAGGATTTGCCGGAAGCGAAGACACAGCGCCTTGTGGAACCTGTGGACAGGAAGGCTCGAGCGGTGCAACTTCGATCATATTTCGAGCACAGTAGTCCATCACTGCGTAGCTTGGCGTAGCCCTAAAATGAAATCACATATAGAGCTCAAGTGCTGGCGAAAAGTGTGACTAGCCTATAGTCTGTGGCGCGTAGGAGTCCAAATTGGACTTCCTAAGTCATTTGAAAGACAATATTATAGCAATAAAGTGAAATATGTCCTGTGACGCCAGCGTATAAAATGTACCCAGAATCACCTCCCGGAGTTGACGTTCTAAGCATCTTAGCGATGCTAATGGCGTGATCTGAAAAACCGTAAAAATGAAAAACACGATTTTTAGTTCCCCATGTCTTTAGAAATTTGAAGTTAATAGCCACATGTCTAAGACGTCGGGTACCACGATGATATCTGTAACAAATTTATGAAAATATTTTATAGTAGAAGTGGTCACAATATAAATGAGTTATCTATATTGGCTCACATGCCGCATCAAAGATATAAACATTTGCAATTATATCTTAGCAACGTCCTATAATTTAAAATTTAGAAATTTTAAGAGCTAAACAACAGTCGCGATCAAAAATAAGTGCAATCGAAAACGATCAAAATCGATAGAAATCGCAATGGATAGAATATTCGTTCCATCGAAATCGATCGAAATTTCGTTTAATCGAAAATAATCGAAACTTTACAATTTTGAAATTCATCCAATTGCGCCAAAATCGAAAACGACCGAAATACATTGTTTGTTAAGCTCTTCACTAAAACTAAATTAAGAGTTCTTAATCAATGCTGTTATCATTACTTTTATCTCTTCTTTGTCTAAATATATTGTTGGACTCATGTTTTACTATGAGCCTAAAATATAATCCTACTGTTTACTCTTAAAAACCCAATCTATTTGCTATTACTATTACTAAATACTAAATTTATTAATTCGTTTAGGTTTTGAATAATTTCATCATGTTCTAGTGTAGTATGTAAGGTGGTAACATCATAGGTGTTGATAGAATGACAATTATTTAGGCTCGAAGCAATAATTATTATGTTAGTAATAGACTCGTTATTGTTAATAATCCAAAAATGTTTAATGCTAGAAATTCTTCCTATAACAGTTACTAAACAGTAATGCGATATCTTAATTTGCTCTAGTTTCAATATATAGAGTTTAAAATTCTGTGAACGTCTTTTACGAATGGCTTTCCTGCTACTAATTTTATTGTTCTGAATGTAATGGGAGGTTTGTGCAATCTTGGTATACTCTGTATGAAGGGACAATCATTATAAGAAGGTTCAACTGAAATACCAAATTGTTTAACTGTGCGTCTTAAATGTTCGCAAATACTTGTATGACTAAGATTATCACTCTGATAAATGTTTCTGTTGTTGTCGCCAGATCATCTTCTATTTGTTTTCAAGTAAAATTTTTGCATATAAACGAATAATTTTCGGTTGCATTATCGGTTAAATTGGTAAACAAGTATTATTCTTCATGTATAATTATTGTAATATAATTAGTTATAATAGGTTTTGTAATGTAATTGTATAATTATTCTTCATGTCAGCCAAATTCCACAGATTATGACATCGTTCTCGCTCTAATAACGGTTTGGCAGCATTGGTAATTGTAGTAACTTTTTGGTTGGTCCACTTATCAATATATTAGTCTGGCATATTAGTTTCAGCAATTAATTTGTCGCAATAGGGTTATAAAGCACATATACTTAAGTGACATTTTTTGCATAAATATAAATTTGGTCACCATTTTGAAGTACGGTGAACTTGACGCTATAAAGTAAATTCGCTCAAGTAAGTCTTAAAATTGACAAACATATTAGCAAATAACAAAATAACCTAACTACGGCTATTTATGGACAACATAATGCAAATACACGTACGTGGCACTTACGTGATTTTTCAATAAAAACCGCGCATAGGAAAACCACTTTAGTGATGTTGAGCGGTTTTGCTATATATTCGTTTTCCGTAGAGAAGCAAAAACAGTGTGCACTTAAGTTTTGTGCGCAGTAAAATTTTTAGCCTTGAAACGATATTTTATTGCTGAGAATGTTTTGTTGGTGTAATCGCCTATTTCTAAAGCTTTACAACATGTCAGTGACATGAAATATATAAATACTTAAACGAAGTAAGATGCTGGTCGGTGCGTAAATACGAAAACGTGGAAACGAATTCGTATCTACGGCCAAGTATTATTCTAATTTTAGAGTTTTAGATTGAAAATTAACTAAATCGTAAATAAGTAAATAGTGTATTATGTAGCATATATTCTCAATTGACGATTATGTCTGGGTTCGGTGGTACGGTCGCTATTGGCCGACCATTGTTTCTGATCCAGAAACAGCAATATATTAGAGAAAAAGAACTGTAACGATTATTTTGTGTGGTGGTTTGGTTGAAAATAAATATAATTGGGCACCAAGTAAATCACTAATACGCTTCAATAATGATAACTTGAAAAATATGCTAAAAATAAATAAAAAATCCAAACGCAAAATTGACATTGAATATAGTAAGGCGGTGGAACATATTTCACAATACGATGAGTGTTGCGGACACACGAATATTCTAGATTTACTGCAATCAGTCAAAAATGATGTCGATAATATTACGAACGAAGTTCAAACGATTTTAAACTCAATGATAGATACAGCTGTGGCCGCCGAAGCAGCATACAGGTATTTAGTATTTTTATTCACAACATTATTACAGAAGCAAGTATATATGTCATTCATTTATGTCTGCTCTTGCCAATTTGTATTAAAACTATGGTCCAGTTTGCTTATACGATCGCTAAGTCATTTAATTGGAACCATTTTCAATTCATTGTTAATTAAATGACAGTATTCATACATTTATTGGTGTCATCTACATAATCCAAATTACCAACTGTCTGTCATTCATCACTTATTACCGTTGTGTGTATACCCTTTAATTGTTAAAGTGATTTAGCTACAACTTCCGTGTTTGATTTACTTCGGTATAACGGTTCTGTACCGTTGGGTGTATAGCCTTTAATTGTTAAAGTGATTTAGCTACAACTTCCATGTTTGATTTACTTCGGTATAACGGTTCTGTACCGTTGGGTGTATACCCTTTAATTGTTAAAGTGATTTAGCTACAACTTCCATGCTTGATTTACTTCGGTATAACGTTTCTGTATCGAAAAAGTGTTAGTGGTCCCCCAAAATGTCCAAGTGTCTAGTTTATATTTGTACATATCCATTTGTAATAAAATTACGGTATTGTAGATTAAATTCACCGCGATTTAATGTCATTGAATCCACTGAATTCACCGTTAACACATCTTGTGTAGGTTACTCCTCAATAATCGGAATGTCCTGTCGAGAATTTGTATTTCAGAACCGAAACTTCACAAGTATAATGTAGTGGGGCGTTTAAGAAGTTTCGATTCATATAAAGAAATATCATGGAGTTAGACAGCAGCGACCGGGATACCGACGAAAGCGACATAGAGGAAGATCCGGCGTATTTGCCGCATAATGGCGATAACAATAACGATAGTGATAAAAACGACAATTCAAGTGATCACAATAGTGAAACCGAAAATGGAATGGAAACAAACAGTAAGCTAGTGCAATGTTTATACTCAATGCGATTCTGAAGTAAATTTTAAACAGCTTTTAATTTTAGACGAAGAGAACCGTTTTACATAACCGAAAACATTTAACTAGCCCAGTATTACGTACTGTCTTTTGTAAACATCGCACTACGGAAAATGAAATTTGGTCAGTTACCTAATTTACTGTGTGGTAATAAGCCCAAAACATAACAAAAATTTTATTTATTTCTTTAAAGAATTTATTTTATGTAATTACATTTTAGATGAAGGTGACGACAAGGCTGGTGCTCGCGCCGCTGAAGAGGCAGTTTTAGCAATGTTTGATCGTGTCAAAGGTCCGCGTGAACGCATAAACCGTATACGCCGGCGTGTTGCAGAACCGACTGAGTGGCGACGAAACGCTACCAAAAGAGCCCGAGCGCTTGGCGAGCAGTACGCGGATTACAAGGGCCAGTTGAAACCTGCAAAGGAACCGCTGGCGCGATGTGGTACTAGCTGTCGGTTTCAGCGCGAAGACTTTAACGAAGAAGATCGACGCGGCTTATGTTCTGAATACTATAAACGTGCGATACATGAAAAGAAGATGGAATTCCTCTTGCATCGACAAAGGCAAACAGATATTATTCGACCAAAGAACGATCCAAAGACAAAATCCCGCGAAAAATGTTACACCTACTGGTTCGCTAAAAATGGTGAGGAAAAGCGCGTTTGTAAACAGCTCTTTATGAGTACTCTTGGCATGGTAAGCGATAGTGCTCTCAGAACAGCACAAAAAGGGCGATCAGCACAAGGTGACTACCTTGTGCTTGATCAGCGTGGAAGACGTCAGCCGAAAAATAAAACTAGTGACGAGCGACTGGAATTCGTGCGGCGCCATATTACTAGCTTAAACATAATTCTCAGTCACTATACCCGGAAAGACAATTTGAAAGAGTACTTGGAACCTGAAATAAGTAGTGCTGTCAAATTTTACAACTTATACATCGAATGGTCGCGTGAAATTGAATCAGATCACCTCCACGAACCCGTTAATATTCAGATATATCGGCGTGTGTTTTATACTGACTTCAATATTGGTTTCTACCATCCCAAGAAAGACAGGTGTCCAACTTGTGAAAAGCGGTTTTCTCTGCCAGTAAATGAACGACTGGAATATATCAACACAGTGATGACCACGCACTTGGAACGCGAACAAAGAGGCGTGGATGAAAAAAACAATGACAAAGCCGAGTGTTGTAGGATTCCAGATTTATACCGATGCGTAACTGTAGATTTGCAAGCAGTTCTGCCCACTCCACGTTCGCCAGTTAGCCTCTTTTATTATAAGAGAAAACTTGACGTTTACAATTTTACTGTGTATGAAGAGCACAATAACGAGGGTCGTTGCTATGTTTGGGATGAAACTGTTGCTCGTCGTGGAGCGAATGACATTGGATCGTGTTTAATTGCTTACATCAAAAGTCTTCCTGCCACCGTAAAACAGCTCTGCATTTATTCCGATATATACATGCAGCGATCAAAATGGAAATATTCATCTTTCTGTTGGTTTGCTCCATCTAGTTGTCAAATCAAGCTCGAACCTTGAAATTATTGAACAGAAATACTTGGAACCTGCTCACAGCCAGATGGAATGTGACTGAATGCACAAAGCAATCGCTGCAGCAGCTGAACTACTTCAGGTGTTTACTCCATACGAATGGGATAATGTTATAAAGCTCGGTCGTCGGAAAAATCCGTACATCGTTCACCACATGAATCAAGATTGCATTTATGATTTGAAGGCATTATCTGTGGCCGTTGTCGAAAACAGATGTCTTAACAGCGACAACGAAAAGGTCAGTTGGCTAAAGGTAAAATGTTTTCGCTACATGAAGAAATTTCCTCATCAAATATTTTATAAAATCGATTTTAATGAAGAATTTAAAACAATCGAACTTCAACCAGTTAATAGCCGGAAAACTCGTTTGTCAGCACGGTGCAGTATCAAAGACGTAACACTCTTGCTTGCCTACAACTCAGCTTTGCAAGTGTCGGCAAGCAAAAAGGCCGATCTCATGCAGTTGGTCCGAAGCGGTGCTATTCCTGCAGTATATCGCAGTTATTTTGAGAGCTTGCAAGTGGTATCTGCAATAGCGAACGATGAAAATGACTCTGACTAGATCGACAGCAACAAGTGAGATTTAAGTTCACTAGTATTACGCTGTACTTACGTATTTTTGCCTCAAGCAGTATAATTAATGTCGTTGATGATTATATGCAAAAACCACTTAAGTCTAGTTAAGTTGTTTTTCATATATGTTTTTGTGGCAAAAAGGCTTAAGTGACACGAACTACTAACTATAGCGGAAACATATGTTGGAAATTTTCATGTTGCATGCATGCACTGATCACTTATTGCCAACTATGTTTGACAAAAATATTGTACACTGTAAGTATGAAAAACAAATTTTTCGTTATATCTCGAAAAAGTTAAAATGTAAGTTAAGCGTTTTTTCCATATAACCCCCGTATATAATTTTCCATATAATAATTAGGGTACATTATGTACCCTAATTGCTTTTTCATATCTTTTTTAAAATTAGACAAAATAAGATTTTGATAGAATCGACATTTTCCTTACCATTTCGAAAATAATTCGAAGTCTATCAT
Organism: Trileptium ribeirensis; assembly: GCA_030248225.1. Lineage (NCBI taxonomy): Eukaryota > Metazoa > Nematoda > Enoplea > Enoplida > Thoracostomopsidae > Trileptium > Trileptium ribeirensis. The sequence continues at coordinate 50,857 of JASANE010005277.1, read as the reverse complement.
CATAATGTATTCTTTTAAAATCCACGTTAACACCATGTTTAAGCTGAGAATTGATAAATGAACGTCCTTTATACATACAGTCATGTTGATATAATATGTGAAATTTGCATTTTGAATAGTTTGTCTGTCGCAAAGTTTCTTTTTGAAATAGAAAACTAAATATTGTTTGCTAACTTTAGTTTGAGACTTGGCTCTAATTTTTTGCTCGCTAAAGTAACAGATCTGGTCGAATATCAATTCAAGATAATTAGAAGAAATGCCATGGTGTTCAATAATTTTAATGCCAAATCATTCAATACGGATTTTACAACTGCATGCCTAGTTTTAGAAGTATTAGTGTTACAAATTACTCTTGTGTATGTGAATAAATCAAAGTTTTTTTTTTTTTTTTTTTTTATTTTTTTTTTTTTTTTTTTTTTTATTATTATATTTTTTTTTAATTATTTTTTTTTTATTTTATTTATTTTTTTTTAAATTTTTTTTTTTTTTTTTTTTTTATTTTTTTTTTTTTTTTTTTTTTGTTTTTGTTTTATTATATTTTTTTTTTATTTTTGATTTTTTTTTTTTATATTTTATTTATTATTTATATTTTATATTAATACTTTTTTTTTTAATATTTTTTTTTTTTTTTTTTTATTTTTTTTTTTTTTATATTTTATTTTATTTTTTTTTTTTTTCTTCTTCTTTTTTGTTGGGGCGTGGGGTGCGAGGGAGAGCGGGCGTATGATAAGAGGAAGAGAAGAAGGTAAAGCAAAAAATTTATATTTATGTAGATAAGTTCTGTCTCTGTATCTATCTTTTCTAGGGCCTTTTCTATTTTCCTTTTCTTAATATAAGAAGTCCAGCATTCCTTATTTTTCAAAGTATACGTGGTAGGCGTCTTGTCGGCCCCTTCAGAAAATTTGTCATTTAAACCATAGGGCATTCTAGTTTTAAGACGCCCAATCCAAACTGATTCTCCGGGCATTCTATAGTTAGCAATATCATTTTTAAAGACTTCACTGTCGTCTATTTTTTTCAATCATTTGTATTCTCAGGTCGTGAATGCAATATGCACCATTATTAAAGTGATCACTGATAGTTTTACTGTTTTTAACAGCAGCATTTCGATATTCCTTTAATCTGTCCTTTAAATTCTTAGCGGTTTTTCTGACATACTGAATACCACATTATTGCAAGTGATAAAATATATTACGTTCCTGTCATTGCAAGTTAATTTTGAGTGAACTGTAAAACTAGAATCATCAAGATTGCAATCATAAATTTTTAATCCATGTGCAGTAAGTGGAGACAAAAGCAGCTTTTATGGCCATTCACTGTACATATCAACATCATGGGCTCTTTCGTGTATTCCTCCAGCGAGCAAAAAGATGAATATTTTTTTAATTAATAATAAAATTATCGCCGAGCGCCGCCACTTCGACAACGTGAGATTCAGGGTAATTCAGGGTTACCTGTGATAAATTTAGGATCATAATCCAGAAAAAATACATTCTAAGCTTGTTTTTTCAGATTGTAAGCTCCTATGTTAAGGTCATCTACAAAGCATCTCGCGTAGACAGAATTGATTTAATTCTGTTCAACAATCAGAAAACATTATAAAGCATGATAGTTGTCCGTACGGACGGGTAGGAGTGGCACGCTAGCATATATACCTTGGTCCCTGAGGCTAACTACCTCACGCCCTTCCCCAATGAGAGGCGAAGGCGAGCGAAAAATTTTGGCAATGCTCAATATGGATAGGAAAGCCCCAAAAACTTCTAATAAGATTTAATTTCGAATCAGTTCGACCAATAAATAATTTTGAGCGATATTTTACTCGCATTCCAGAATCAAAGTTGAACGAAATTATGTGGCAAGGATAAGCTCACAGGGATCCTTTATAAATGAAAGATTAGTCATTCTATATTACAGAAATGAAAAGAGGTATGAATATCTATGTATACGAATTCATTATAATATATGCATTTATTTGCACATATTAAAAATACATAATAGAGCCTATGGTATAAATGACCGTTGTTCATTCGAAAACTATTTTTACAACCTTACCTGAAGCAACCGGTCTACGTGTTCGCCATCCAGTGAAAAAGTGTTCTAGAGTACTCATTAAACGGGATCGAATGTGTAAAAAGCAACTTTCAAGAAATAAACTGGCAATATATTTAAAAATATTACAGTTTTCCGAAACTGCTTTCGAAAAGATTATTTTGCCAGATTTGCCTGAGAACTTACAAAAGAAAATGTCGAAGTCTCTTCGCATCGAAACTCGACAGTAATTTCGAGGCGTGAATATGTATTTTTAAATACATTATATTAAATATATGCACACATCATAATCATTGTATATATCAGCATAATATATTATATAATTCGAATATATTATCCTAATAGATGTTATATATAATTATACAAATACATTATAATTTACCCTCTGCCTCTTTTGGTCAACATCATCAGATCTGTGAAGAGAAAGCAATAGCGTAGTTTCGTTTTCTTTTGAACGCCAGACACAACACCTTTTCGTTTGCGTGCTAAATCGGGCCGAACAAGAAGCACAAGGTCTCCGCGTTTGACCAGCCATCTAAACTAGTAACTCTATCGAGATTGTAGAACGTAGTGAAGCAGAGGTACACCTACGCATACACCTTTTGCGTGCACATCAAATCAGCTCTCGATAGCATTCGTCGACATATATGCGGACATCACACAATACCAGCACAAGTTACAACAAAACTAACACCGGCAATTAGTTTCCCATGCCCCAAAACCCTCAGGTGCAACTTATCAGCCGCCCAATACGTCAAAACAAATTTTCAAATTTTGGGTCGAGGAACCACGAGGATACCTCAAACCACAACTCCAAACCCGAAGCCTTAATCGAAAAACAAAAAACGAGGCATCGAGATTTATCATTTTACTATAAAATAAAACCAACCAGAGAAAGAAATTCGAATGTTAAGATAAAAATAACCTTGCTTCCGTGAGGGGTACTAAAATGGGGCCAAAAACCCATATTTTGACCCCTGAACCAGACCCCCAAATCAAAAAACGCTCGGGGATGTACAAGGTAAATCGAGTATGCCGGTTCGAATGAGCCCAAAATCATGAAAATCGGTTAATGCGTTCTCGAGTTATGGCCGATCACACACACGCGCGGCACACATGTTCACACGCAATTTAAAAGATTTCAGTCCTGCAACACACAATCTCCACTACGTTTCACTACGTTCTGATAAAAAAATTCAACACGCTAAATCGGGCCGACCAAAAAGCAAAAGCTCCAAGCGTTTGACCAACCATGTAAATACAAATAAGTCTTTGCACCTGTATGTCATTTTGTGTTAAGATTTTAATGCGACAAAAACCGAAGGAAAAGCGAAGCTATGCATACAGATGTTTTGTTACCAAATATATCGTTCAAAACATACTGCAAAATATTATTGCTTATTACTGTAGAATGCCATTCAGAAATGGCCGCTATCTGCTCATCTGACAGCCGTTCGCCGCTCGAAATATGATCACTCACTGCTTGCTCCCTCAAAATGCAATTTCTCAGTTCCTGAATTTGCACGCTACCCTTCGTGTGCAAAATTTTATCCATACGTACTACATCGAATTCTTGTTTTATGGCTGCGAAAGCCTTCTGTTTCACTATTGTTTAAGATCGCATAATTTGATGAATGCATGAAAAAATAATTTTCGCTCATCAGTCGTTACCGGTTGCCAAAGCCTTGTACCTCACTACAGTTCTGTGATCGAATAATTTGACAAATTTGTGCAAAAAATAATAATTATCGCTCATCAACCATTACCGGTTGCCAAAGCCTTGCCTCGCTATTGTTTGTGATCGCATAATTTGATAAATGTGTGCAAAAATAACTATCGCTCATCATTCATTATCGGTTGCCTACGCGTTGTACCTCACTATTGTTTGAGATCGGATAACATGATAAATGTGTGCAAAAAAATAATAATTATTGCTCATCAGTCATTACCGATTATGGGACACCAACGGAATTTGTTTTACGTCAGGGCCGTATTCGAGCCTTGCATTCAGCGCTACAAGCTCTTCCAGTCTTTCGACCTTTTTCGCACCTTCGTTGCACTGGTACACGATCTAAAATAGCAGACCTAAATACAAAGGTGAACATTATATTGCACAGGCTATTACAACATTATGTCACGCCGGATATTGAGTTTTTTAGTCCTTCTTGAATGGTTCCTCCTTACGAAAAAATTTTACCAGCACTTTACACACCTGGGAGTGGCGGGCCTCGTTCGCAACGAAGAAGCATAATTTAGGCAGGAGGGTACAGGTTCAACAGAGGGTATCGCAATCTAAAATCTTTTAAAATTCTTTGTTTTTAATGAAAATTGCTAACAAACTCAATCATAAACAACGTAAAGCACATTTATTATGTCTAAATGAAATTTTTAAACTGTTTTTTACGAAATTAAAATTTTCAGGAAATAAATTAATATGAGTGAATATACAGATATGGTTATCACATTTCAATAATTATTGTTTCATTTCAAATTGGTACCCGTAAAGTTGCGTTTCGCAAAGCCTTGATCGAATCCATTCAACTCCAATTAATGACTTAAATTGAAAACTAAGTTTATTGAATTTGAAATAACTTGATTAATTTTGATGATTTCAACGAAGTCAAAATATCATAGCGTTGTTTCTAAGATACTGAGACGAAACTCGATTGAACTAAAAACTACATACAATTTTGTCTGGCTAGTTCAAATACTTCCGAAACGTGGCACAATGTTCATTTTTGAGAGAAATTTCCAAGCTGAGAACAAATATTTCTTATAATGTTGCAAACAAAATATCTTACGGGTTAATACAGCGCTTAACATTTGAAACAGTAGTCATAAATTTAAAAAACATTCATAATAGAATTCAAGCAGATTAATAATTCAAGAATATTGTGTAGCTCGATCGCGTCTGGTATGCGGAGAGACGGACATGTGGGGTAAAATTTGAGGAACATTGGAGTTTTAACAAAATGTAAGAAGGATTTGCGCACATATCGTAGTTTTTGATTTAGACGTGAATACACCGGTATTAATATGCCAGCGTAGCACTTAATATGTCAAATTATGTACAAGGCAGATCCCTAAACGACATTGCGAACTCGATTTAAAATAACACACCTGGCACCAGACTAATATTTGTGAAATGGAATTACAAACGGGACATTAAAACGAATTAAATAATTACTTCAGTATAATTTGTTACCACGTCATGTATACTTAAAATTGACGACTTTAACCTAAATCATGCGGCTTTTATAAAATTTATCAATCATTCCAATCAATCTAAGCAAAATCACTACCTTGTTTGCAACAGCGAGTGCCTTTTTTGTTTCATTGTATCGATCACTTCCGGGCTCACGTCGTGTTAGCACAGCATCGATTAGCAACGGATATCGCGTTATGCGTTGCATTGGAAGCATCAGAAAAGATCGAAAATTCAGCGCTTGTGTAACAGGCTGACGCTCGAGGTTTTGAACTTCTTCTACAAACGCTTCGTTGTTAGTTCTGTAATAAAACTTTAGGAACATTTTGGCGGAACATTGAATCTAGCACAATTGTGCAGATCAGGCCTTGAAATTTTGCGAAGGTTCATGAACAGATTCGCTAGTTCCGAACCAAGAGACACCGTATTTTGGCAAAGAGAATGATATGAGGGCACCTCGTTCACCGAGGTTATACCAAAAACCTAAAATTTTCTAAAAAATCAGTGTTTTTATTGAGACAATCATCTCAGAATCGTTGAAAAAACTGTCAAAACCTGATTTAAAAGCAAATTAAACTAATTATATTATGTAACTGGTCGAATTTCTAACTTCAAAATGGAGTTCTAGAAAAAATATTATCAGGTTTTGAACTAGAGTGTTTACCATAGAACAAAAAATTGTCAGGGGAAACTGAACTAGGAAGCCCAAATTTTGACAGGTGCATGAACTATGGCTGGGCTCTCCAAATTGAGATGCAGTGCCTTGCATTTTCAAATGCACCCTGGAAAAAACCGGAAGCCCCCGGTTCGTGCCCCTGGCAAAAGTTTGGGCTCCCCCGTTCATCGACTTCTGGCAAATTTTATTTGTTTCCACTCGATAAAATACACCCAAATGACATAAAATTTGTACTAAAATACCGCCCTGAATCCACAAATTTTGTAAACTTTTTCAAAACTACTTCAAAATCATTTTTGCGTCTATCAAAAGCGTTAGGGCAGTTTTCACGAAATTTAATCGTTTTTCTTTTGGAAAAATGTCTCCTGACCAAATTAGGCGCCCCGCGGTTCCGAACAACGGGGCCGGTTGATGCCCTCTGGCAAAATTTTCAGCGAATGGAGAGCCCAATATGGAGCGCTCGTCTAGCCTGTCTTTAGAATTCAAGTGAGATCGCGTTCATTGTCGCCGCAGATGCAAAATTTTATGTTTCCATATTTTTAGGTACTTTTAACTGTCGCAAAACATCTTCAGAAATAAATAGTAACAATTAACGTCTAACAGTAATTTAACATACAGAAAACATACATTTCGGGACATTAATAAATCATGGATTGCTGAATGTGGGTGTTTCGGGATAAGTTGCGGGCATGGACAAGAGGGAAATTTGACTAACAAGGGGAATTTGGTAGGTGGTAACACCTCTCCCAGGAGGAACAACAATTTTTCGAAAACTTTCACACCCCAACACCAAATTGAATACCTTAAAGAATGCTTTTTATTGCTTGACATGTCCATCTACATTTTCCGAATGAAATGAGCAGTGTTAATTTTTTGCAGAATTTCAAAATTGTTTATCGCAAAGCTGTTCGATACCTATTCGAAATTTTAAACCCGCTTTCTAATTTAAATCGGGAGCTCTCTGTGAAATTTGTTCGGGATTTTTTGCCTACACGTAAAGTTTTTTACATTTCTGTTCAATATACATTCGTTTAAACCGTGACCAGTTATTTTCGGCGGCATGACGTTATTTGTTATCGGCATAACTTGTAACCGAACCTAGTCAAAATTATATTGTGTGACTAAAACAAACAAAAACGCACAACTTACTTCAACTCGTTCAGCGTTCGTTCTTGATATATTTGCTGCGAGCAGTATTGAACATACACGTCGAACTCGTTGTGCCGCTCGGCATGATACAAAAATGCTGAGCTTATTTCTTCAATAAAAACGTCGTCCTCAAGTTTTGTCATCAATGTATTCATAAATCTGAAAAAATCAAACACATTTTTATAACTTTATTTGCTCATTCGACGATGTCGTGAAAAATTTTCAATACTTTTAAACACATTAGGCACTAAGAAAATCGACAAACAATATTTTGTATTTATGACATACGAATCATTATTAATATTTAAATATACGTTAACTAAAAAATTGTGGACTGAGAAATGCTTCACAACACATTATCAATACTGTATAATTTAGCGTGACACTTAGATTACACATGTAATGAAACATCCCCAATACCCATTAATACAATAGTTTATACTTCTATACGTAGATTAAGACCAACATGATTGGAATACAAAAGTCTGCAGCAAATAATTAACATACCATAATTCATTTGCAGCAACATAAAACCACTGTGGCGCCGCATACCGGCTATTCACAATGTATATGAAACTATAAGTTAGTGCAAGATATCAGCCGCATCGGCTTCCAACAAATAAATGCGTTTCCAGTCAAAAGGAGCACAAATTTAAGATTGTGGTTAGTTTACTCCAAATAAAAGTAGCATTATGAACAATCTAACTCATAATATTTTGAAATGTTGCAGTACCTAAGCAATAGGGATATAAAATTATGACTTTGGTATTTAGATATATTGTAGAAATTTAAGATAAAATGTATGGTATTTAGGCCATTTAGGACCATTTAGGATGATATCAGCAACAGGCTTGGAATATAAAAAAAAAATAAGATTTTGACATCCCCCAGAAAAGTTGCTAATCAATAATTTTTAAAACATAGAATTATACTTGCGGTCGCCAAATACTGATCATATGTACTTTAGTAACCACGTTTAGTTATATAATAGGTATGAATACACGATTTTTGGGCACCAGAAGGCCTTTAAAATACAGTACTCGCCAGAAATGAGTGCTCTTTGTTCGAAGTTCGTTCAATAAATTAAAAATTTTGTTCGAAGTTTTGGCGCACTTTTTTAAATTTGTTCGAAAGCTGTTTGAAGTTTGTTCAAAAAGTGTTCGAGATTGAATAAATTTTGTTCGATTTCTGTTCGATGTTCGTTCGTTCGAAATGTGACACTGATTTCTGGCGAGTACTGTATGAAGCAAACAGTGTCGTATCCAGTATACTGGGTACCACGGTGATATCTGTAATACGTATATATACGAGCATATTTTATAGTATACCTGGTCACAATATAAACGAATATCTATGTTAGCTCATATGCCTTCCCAAAGAAAAAATGTATTTGCAATATATATCTTAGTAATGTCCTATAACTTCAAATGTAGAAAATTTAACAGCGGAATTAATTGACCTACGGATTGCCAATAACCATATCTTTTGAACCTGTTTCCGCGGATGTCATGACATACTGAGGCTATATGTCTGGTGGCAATCACCGTGGCCGCTTAAACATAAAATTATTTTCTGTATATTTAAGAACACAAAATAATATCAACACAAAAATAATTACATCATTAATTTATCTTATAATACCATCTGCACTGTAAATTGTATTTGAAACATTGATTTATTTGTAAATAATACATATTATTGAATTCAGCCGTTTTAAGTCGACCTGTTTTCTATTTACTGTTGTCATATAATGCATTGAAAACGAGCAAAGATTTATATTTAAACCTAAATATTGTCTAAAGTTTGCGTTTTTAACATAAATTTTCACACGCATTTATCAAGTTTGTCTTCGCGCTACAACGTCAAGCCTGAAACACTAATAACGATATGGTACACAAACTTGTACACATTACTTGCTAAAACGTTAAGACAACAAAACAAAATATTACTTTTGACTGCAATCGCGAACTTGAATGATATTTCCAAACAGTTGTCTCCTTTGCTGTCTAGTGATCACGCTTCCAAGATTTTCATTTCCTTAATAAGCGAAAAATCATGGTTAGTGTCAACAATAATTTAAATTTGTGTGGGAACAAAATAATCTATTCGTGTCATGTTATCTTGCTATATACCGTCGTGGTTGAAGAATTCCTAAAACAAAGCAAGTATATTCAATACTATTTAATCAATTCATACTCTGTGTTTGCATTATCGCTATAAAATCTTCATTAAACCTATATGTGTCGCGAGATATGGGCTGCGAAACATTGGTACCCGTATAGCCAGATTTGGGAAACAACTATTTAAAACGTGTTATTTTACGTTTTGACCTGGAAAATGTATCGGAGCTGTTCGCGTTCAACTAAGTGCACATGCTCGTCGCTATCGAATAAAAAGTTATGAATGACCAAATTCGAGGATGAGTTATGAATGACAGAAACAGACAAACAGAACTTTTTACGATATTACCCTAGCGCTCTCAGTGGCAATTGCTCTCTCTTCGCTCGCTACGTTTCAATAATTATTAATTTCTCAGATTTCCAACGAAAAATTCATTCGCTGGTAGTTTAAAATAAAAACATGCAATAGTCGCAACAGTTATCGACGGAAGATCGTTCGTCGCCCGCTCGTACCTTGCTGTTGAGAAAATAGAATTTTGCTTTGAAATGTAATTTGACCGTTATTCACTCACTCATAAATCAACAGTCAATGTCGAGTACTGTAAAATTTAGCTGACCTGTCCACATAGAGGGGTGAAAGAGCTCAATATTTACAATCACCCCAAGTTACCTTTAGCACTCCATAGGTCAACCTGAGCGCCCCAGGTATTTTGGTGATATCAAAAATTTTTTATAACAAAACTCAATTCTAGTTCATATATATTCAACTATTTATTTCGCATTTTCATTATGTAAATAATAAATATGCAACAAAAAAATAAAAATAAAGCCCAAAGTCCCAACGTAAAATTTTGGCCCAGTTGGAAAACTAGTTTAAGCGATATCAAAAAGGTTATTGTGAGAAAAAATATCGTCGCAATATTGCAAGCGCCAACTGAGGTTCAAACTGCAGTGTTTATTTTCGGTATTTTACGTAGTTCTCATCTTCATGGTCGCTTCTGAAAAAATAAATCGTTCTCTCAATTCCAATAAAAAATAAGCATTTACTATCAGTACTATTAAAGCTATACGTACTAATTTACTTAACTACTTAATATTATTAAAATTACTTTCCACGTTAAGATCACATCGAAAACATCTATACAGTTTTGTGAAACTTATAATAAAGACGAATTCATAAGAAAATCCACAAAATTTAACATACTTTTGGGTTTAAAGTACTACTACGATTGAGCTAAATTTGTATTTTTGTAGAAAAATTCGGGCTGCTTTCAAAAATAAACAGAACATAAATCTTGCTTTCAACAAAATGGCTCGAATTAGTAAAATTATTACTAAAATTCTATTCTTCGAAAGAATTTTACGAGCTACCCGCCATCAAGTCTCGAGAGAGCGAGTCATTTCTGGCCTGTACTACCACCAATCACAATTTGCCAGTAATATTATGATTTAATGAATCGTTTTTCACGATAGAGACGTATGCAACGCCAATGATATTGAGTTCATCACATTCAGCAACAAGCTGCAGTAGACAGTGTTGCAAGTGTCAGCAGAAGCTGACTCCACTGTGCATTCCAGCCTTCTAGGTTCAATACTGAATATGTTAAAAAAATTTTACATTTTTTGGCTCAACAATAGTGTTTGAGCCTCTCGCAGCGTCACAGAAAAATAATTAAATACTCATTATAGTTTTAAAACGACGAAGACAACGTGTTTAGCACCTTCAACAGCTATGTAGCAATATCGGTCTCATCGACTCTCATTTAGTCAAAACTAGAAAAAAATTCTCTTTTATGGGTATTTTAAGACTTTTGATCATAAATAGAAAGGAATGCTTTAAAATATTTGGCTCTCCAGTACAAAATTCTAATAGATACCCTGAGAAGAGTTGTTAAGATTTATAATAAAGCTGATGATAGTTGACCAAAACGACATTACGCCTCTAAAAACATTGAAAAACTTATGCAACCGTTGAAGACATAATATGGATTGGTTTTATTCACATTAATATTATACGGATGTATAAACATATAATTATTAAAAAATGATTGGACATTCCTAAAAAGCTAAAAGGACGTTATCACGATGTGCCAACAGCTATTGAAACAACTTATTGTCTAAGCTACAGAAGATACACTATTTAATGAACAAAAGTTGTTGAAACAAAATACACACAACTTTGTCACTAGGTATAAGGCTCCTGGAACAAAACAAATTGTGACTTATAAAATGAACTCTACATTCGACAGACATTGACGGAAACATTTTGGTGTCCGCCTGCAGCCAGTTTACTGAAATGTTTTGTCCATGCGCTTTTGGAATAAATCTTTGTTACGGCCAAATTCCTTCCGTTACAGCCGAAATTACTCCCCTATGCCATGAACAAAATGAACTGCGATATACAGAATAGAATGAACTCTTGAATCGACAGACACCGACAGTAACATTTGTCCGCTGGAAGCCAGTTTGACAAAATTAATTATCCAAACATTTTTGGAGTAGATTTTATATCCTATCACGGTTACAAACCTTTCTGGCAACATCACTACCATCATAGACAAAAACATCAATACCTGAGAGTTTTTTCGCAGACATAAAGTGGCTAAGCAGAATATTTAGAGATCGAAGATACGATGCTTCGCTGCTTATAATCTCAAACATAGCTTCCTGCAATTTCCGCGCCTGATCGCCCATGCAGTCGAGTAGGCCACGCCGGTTTACCTAAAATTGAGTGAAATATTAAGGCCATGTTTATTTTCATGAGCTCATCATTGACAAAAAGCCATGGCTCTACATAACACGTTGGTACTTTGCTGAAAATAGAACAGGTTTCTGTTACCTACATGCTTTTACAATGGTAAATAATTTATAACATTAGGTTTAGTAATACAGAGTTTCCAGGGAGCGTAAGCGGACAATGACGCTTCAGCACGAGGACAGGTCGATCTTTACAACGCCGTCTACCTACCTCTCCAATAGCGAGAACCCATCCAGGCTATGCTGCAGTATGAAAAACAAGAAATTCACCACCGCACGTCCTAAAACATTTAATATTATGCGGCGATACACGAAATCACCACGAAGTTGCGTTTCGACCGGAATACGATTAAAATTTTGAATAAAAAACACCTTCCGAAGTCCGATTAAGTGAACTGAACCACCATTACAATTATTGAGTGGATGTGACATTTGTTTTGATTAAGTGAACTGAAACACCATTACAATTATTGAGTGGATGTGACATTTGTTTTTTGAATGTGCTTTAAATTTTACATTAGCCAATACTGCTGAGAAATACTAAAATCAGTATAATATAGTCAATACTTCTATATCTCTATGGTGCAATATTGATCGCTAGCAGAATTTACCAGAACATTATTTTCAACCTAGATACGGCATGCCACTTCACACATCCGACACCAAGGACATCTGCCAAAAAATGCATTAAGCAACAAATTAACACTCGTGGTAACGCAACACAGGTACACATTTTGCAACTTTGAAGACAAAAGCCGTCGATCTAAGCTTAGCGGACGCTGTATCCACTTCTACCTGGCCGAGCATAATTTGCAACGCCCCAGTTTAGAGCCAGACATTCCGGATAGGTCCCACACCGAGAGCGACAGTCCTTGACGAGGCAAGAGAAAGTGACGATTTCCCGCTGACAGCTTAGCTGCTCATTTGAAAAGCGCCCATAAGGAGACGAAAACGCCAGCCACTTATATTAAATAAAGACGGTTCTTCCGCACAAGTTGTAACATTGTTACGAATAAATTTAGAAGTTTAAAACAACTTTGTATCTAATATGGGTAAGATGGGGTTCCGTGTTTGTCAGCCCAATTAAAAGCGGACATAGATATTAAATACAAAAAGCACAATTACCTATCCAATATGTATAAAAAATCCATCCGTAATTTAGGGATTTATGTCGGTCACGAACGGCTGAAGCGACATTTTTAACATTGAGCTCCTATAAAGTAGTGAAAATACGCATACTATTAATTATATACATATTCAAGCAGCTACCGAGTTATTTTCTAACTATAAAACCTAGTAAAATTGGTTAACACGCGGGAATCTCAGAATTTTTGGAATCATTTTAGGGTTTTAGAATATTTCAAGCCCGTTGTTTCTAGCGTTTTTCAGGGTTATAATGACTCAGCAATACTAATTTAATCGCAAAACTGTCGTTCTTTGTGACATCTGTTAACATACAGTCCTCACGAGTAATAACAATTGTTCGCTCACTCACACGAAAAACGACAGTCATTGCTGGGACATACCGTAAATATAATTTCATGGTAGTATAACAGCATGCATCTCGTGTCAAGAAACAGTGTAGTTGTTGTCTAAAACGTTATGCTTGAAAAATTGCACAGTACACATCACATACTTCGGGTAGCTCACACCACAAACTTCTTTGGCTGCCAAATCCCGATGTTGCAAGTATTGCTTCTTGTAGTTTCCCATGTTTCTGTCCCATAGCAAACGTTTCTATCCGCTTTATCTTGATATCCTGATCATAGTGTTGATATAACGGCATGGGTTCGCTAAAATGAAAAATGTTATATATTTAAAGAGTACATTGCTTATGACTAACCATAGTGTCACAGCTTATGACTAACCATAGTGTCACAAAAGTCAATTAACCCAACATATTTAACAATAAATATAAATTCAAGATAATTATACCTGGTTAGTAAACTACAAATCACTAACATGTAATAAACTAGTAAACGTAATAAATTACCAAAACTGTGCTGAGCAATAGGCAAAGTATTTGGTATCATATTTGTGTATATATACATGTATTTCAACTAAATATTTAATCAATTTATAACAAGTATCACGTTTTAGACAACTGATGTCGAATCCACCATACTAAAAGCTAGCTAGCTAAAAAATTAGTTAGTAATATCAACTAATTAGTTAATTAATTACTAATTATCGCTCATGATGAAATCATAGCGCTTTAAAAGCCACATATTCATGATCAGCGGCATCGAAGAGCAATAGGCAAAGTATTATGGTATCTTATTTGTGTATATATACATGTATATAAACTAAATATTTAATCAATTTTATAATAAGTATCACGTTTTAGATAACTGATGTCGAATCCACCATACTAAAAGCTAGCCAGCTAAAAAAGTTAGTAATATCAACTAATTAGTTAATTAATTACTAATTATCGCTCATGATGAAATCATAGAGCTTTAAAAGCCACATATTCATGACCGGCGGCATCGAAAACGATTCATAAATAATTACAAAAACTGTGCGGAGCAATAGGCAAAGTATTTGGTATCTTATATGTGTATATATACATGTATTTCAACTAAATATTTAATTAATTTATAACAAGTATCACGTTTTAGACAACTGATGTCAAATCCACCATACTAAAAGCTAGCTAGCTAAATCGCTCATGATGAAATAATAGAGCTTTAAAAGCCACATATTCATGATCGTAGGCACCGAAAACCCCCAAGTGAAAAAATTAGCAATATTGAGGTGTTTTTAAAATTTGCACAAAATTAGCTAATTAATTAGTTAACCAATTCACATATACGGCCAAGTTCTACAGCTTCGGGATGTCATATTCGTGATCAGTGACATAGAAAACCCCTATGTGTAATCTATTTTTCATTTCCGAGCACTTTAAAAAATTTTCAAAAAATTAGCCAATTAATAGAGTTAGTTAGCTAATTAACTACGTAACTAATTAGCATGTTTTTAACTTCCTCGAATAGTTTAAACACCAGATTCATAATCAGCACGTCGAGATGTAGTATAAGCACCAAAATAGCTTTGCACTAATTATTCATTGAAAAAAGCAATTTTTGTTTGAAAATGCTAAAAATAGGCTAGCTCGCTTAACGAATTAGTTAATTACTAATTAGCTAAAGCAAAATTTAACAAAAACTAAATGTCTTGCACCTGTCGGATATTAAGCCTTTCAAACAAAAAAAACTTAAAATCGGCCCAGTAGTTATGGAGGAGTTTGACGGATAGACGGACAGACAGTGCCGATTTTCCCCTCAGTCGAAAACAAAAACGCTTCGCTTCGCTCCGCTCAATTATTGTACAGTCACAGACAAAAACAAGTACACGGGCAATGAATGTGGAAACGTTCGTTCACAACGGAACGGAAAAGCGGTCGCTCAAAAACAACGGCAAAATTCCTTTGCATTTTAGTTCGCTCAGTTCTAAAATTCGTTTACGCTAACGATCATTTGAGCTTCACGTTTGTTTTTATGCAATTAATTTTTGTCCATGACTGCAAGTCACTTATAGCATCACTAAGACAATAGTCTTTTACTGCTATAATTAAATACTTACAACTGCCAATCTCATGTTTACCGAAGTACTAAAACGAAAAACCACCAAAATTCACCTGAAGGCAAAACGACTATCGTAAATCGGTTCAACAGTTGGCTGCTCTTCCGGCCCTTCAACGTCATCTTTCCATTGACCATCTTCAGTGAATCCAATGCTGCTACCGATTTCATCGACATCTCCGGAAACCGAATCGATTATATCACCATCATCCAGCGGTTGCTGTGACTCATTGAGCGATTCTTCATCTAAACAATGTTGTGCACTATTACGCTGCAAATGCTCGTTGTATTTGATTGTCTCAGTGGAACTGTCAAAGCTTGAAGATGTGCCTTGACGTGGCTCTGAAACGTCGACGGGTCCAGGAGACGATTCCAGCGGCTGTGGAACCGGAGGTAACGGTTTGCTTGGTCGGAAAGAAGCACCTAAAACATTTATTTATATGGTACAGCTAAGGTCTAAATACTACTACAGTATTCACGTGTTGTTACTATCAAACTCATCGATTGCTTTCGCACACATAAGAATCTGCAAAATACGCTTACCAAAGAAAAGTTAACATATGCTATCTGAAATAAAACAATTTATACTAAACAACTAAAACCGACGCCTCTTACAGTCTGTACTACAGAACAATTCCACTTTATGAACACGCAAGCTTCACAAGTATTTACATTGTTACCAGGGTTTTAGTCTCGAAAACGCAACAAAAAATTTAATCCAAATAGAAAAATTATATGAGTGCACAAGTAGTTATTGCGGAACAAGATGTTCTTCTAATATAAAAAGAGCGAATTTTGTTTTAAACCAATGTTTCTGATAAGAATTCTATGCAATACTCGTCTGATAAATCGACTGCCTACTCCTGTGAACCGACTTCGAAAATTTTAATGATAAAATTAGGTTGCACATTTGGCGTTATATCGGAAGAAGCTTATTACAAAAAAATTACCAAACATAAATCCGAAAACTTCAAAACATAATTTTTGATTGCAAAATACTGTTGAAATGAAGCCAATTTCCTACTTTTGTAGTAAATTTGGCGCCGTTTACAAAAATCGAGCCAGAGCCACTCTCTTGATTTGCGAAATAGTTGCGTCCTCCTGGCAATCACAAAAAATACGAGAAAATTAGCACCGCTTACAAAAATTGAGCCAGAGCCACTCTCTTGATTTGCGAAATAGTTGCGTCCTCCTGGCAATCACAAAAAATACGAGAAAATTGGCGCCATTTACAAAAATCAAGCCAGAGCCACTCTCTCGATTTGCGAAATAGTTGCGTCCTCCTGGCAATCACAAAAAATACGAGAAAATTGGCGCCGTTTACAAATGTCGATCCAGAGCCACTCTCTTGATTTGCGAAATAGTTGCGTCCTCCTGGCAATCACAAAAAATACGAGAAAATTGGCGCCGTTTACAAAAGTCGAGCCAGAGCCACTCTCTTGATTTGCGAAATAGTTGCGTCCTCCCGGCAATCACAAAAATACGAGAAAATTCACATATTTAATGACTGTGCGAACACTGTTGTTTTCTACACAGCACATACTTTTTACTTTATTACTAATGTTGTTAAAGTAGCAGCTAACAAAACAAATAGTGTAGCCTCACCCTTTCTAAAAATATGGCCGCTCACACAACCGTGTTACTGCATTAATAATCCATAGGTAGTGGTTATTGTTAGCTCATTTTGTGCTAGAACTTGGACAATATTATATTAAGTACGCTTATAACGTTGTTTAAAGACATGATAAAGAAAAGATTAATCTGAGACTACAATAACGTTCAGAAATAAAAGCCAATTAATCTCGAATCGTTCGCGAAAAAATAACAACTGTTCAACTGCTATTTGCAAATTTTTCGCGAATTATTGTGATAAAGTTGCTTTTATTTCTGAGCGTGATTGTATATAGGTTGAATTATCACAAAAATCAGAGCGTGAAGAATCAAACATTCATAAAACTATTTTAAGCAGTAAAACAATAGTGTTGAGCGAGTGGTTTTAGACATAAGAATTTACAGACAGAAGAAATTACGAAATTCTAAAAAAATATGAAAAAGTATCAAGTAACATGCTTGAGACTACCAATGTAGCAAGCAATATAATTTTCGAGCGTACTACATTAAGTGGTACCTGAATCTTTTATGACGTCTGGCAAAGGGATACTACCATCCGATTTCACTGAGCCACTGCTTTCAGTATGACCGCCCGTAGCTGAAACACCAAAATAATTTTTATCATTGCACCTATAAAACATAAAGCTGATTATATACTTTTATATGTTTAACAGCGGTAAAATAACCAAAATACGACTTGAACAGGGCGATCGATAATGGGTAGAAACAAAAGCAACTTATTCGAGATTTTCTACAAATTCTCTTACAGCAATATCGCGTTTAGGTTGTTCTCAAGTGAATACAATTCTCTTGCAGGCAGCATAATAAATCAAAAGCATTATCAAAAACAATACTGTGAAAGAATATATCAGAAATTTCATGTAAATTTTTGAATTTTGAGAACAATTGATTTATCTTTTAAACGACATAATTATTACTATCACAGCTTAACCATTGGTTACTACAGTAGCCCCGCTACTACAATGATATTTAAAGAACAGAATTACTGCGACATAACCGAGCTATGATATTAACATTCTATCACTACAGACAAGCAATTACATGACCTGTAATTAACTGCAACCAATGCGGTAATGCTTTAATCAACCGACATCATGTCTAATCCGACAAGTTGTTCATACTAGCAATAGTCCTTCTCAAGACGGGCCTGAAAACAAAATCAGACCAAACCTTCGCTCACTGACACGAGAAGCCCAACCGTTAATGCTTACAGTCACTTCGTTGCTCGTCGAGAGAGGTATCAAGTGTAATTGTTGCCACCGAATCCGGCACTGCTGTAGCGGTCGCTGTCGTCGTGGCATCAACCACTGTTGTTGTTGATGATCTCATGACTGTCACTGCATCGTCGTCGTTATTCGATTCGTCGTCAGTGTACGAATCGTAATCATCGGAGACGGCCGTTGTACCGTCGTGCTCGCCCAGCTCCGTTTTCACCGTTATTGTTATCGATGTTGTTCTCGGCGGAGGTGGTGGAGCGTCCGGATCGATTAATGCTCGCGACCGGGTGGACTTACTCCAAGTCGTATCGTCGCCGAGGTTCTGACTAGTAGCGCCGCTTCTTGGTGTCGATACTGTTGCGTCACTCGATGTTTCGATGTAAAAATGAGACCTACAGTATAATATTTAAAAAATTGGATTAATCCTTCAATTATTATTTTTGATGTCCCAGTCATAAGCCCAAGCAATTACATAAACTGTAACCCACGTGAATTTCTCAAAAAAGTTCCCAAAAATGAACTTTATTCAACCAAAGCTTTTGACCATGTATAATAAGATTATACACTGCTATTGTTGAAGAAACGTTTTTGTGTCATACATGGCGGACCTGAAAAATTTAGGACCTGAAAAATTACTTACATCCTTGACCGGACATGAATCAATTTGTGACAACATGAAAAGCAGAGTTTTATAGGCACAGGATCACCTTACTACTTTTTGGACGTACCCTGCATGATATTAATCCCAAAACTTCAAACGATGGTTTACTATAATTTAACACCTAATCATTTTTGCTCAAAACCTGATCCACACATATCGTTTTGTTGAACTCTTCCGAACTGGCCACTACATGAATTATCCGTCTGGCGGCCTCGTACGTTTTCGAGCTCCCCACCAGGTCACGCCTTCATAGCTAAATTTCCGCTTGACAGACATCGGCCTGAAGCACGTAAACGTGTTTTCAGGTGATATCAAAATGATCGTCATAAAAAACAAGGGGTTCTTGAATAAATTAATAGTACTGCAATTTTTTCGACAATTTATAATAAATTCCTGAGTAAAATGAAGCATGGACTGCGGAAATTAGAACACAAACGATACACACGAAAGAAAAAACTAAATGTTGTAAAAACACATCAACACCCTAAAACACAAATATAAGACTGACTCCGAATTTGGAACAACTGTTTGTTGGGCCCCGCTGGAACCTCTGAAAAAAATACAATAGATATTTGAAATTATAAAAATTTTTAATATTAAATACAAATACATTGATTGGTCAATTTATGCTGATTTCAAGCTTAAAAAGTTATTAAGTAACAGTAACTCTAATTGTTTAAAACCAGTACGCTGCAACAAAATTTTCATTCGGTCACTAAAATAATAACAGTGTTACTAATATTAAAAACGTTATAGTATAGAGTTCTAAAAAAATGATATTTCTGAATGTCGATACGCGAAAACAACCGACCGCAATATTATTTACATACTTGGTCGTTTTAATCGATTTCAACGGTTTTCGACCGCAACTGTCTTTGAGTTCTGCTACTGATCGAGTTGAAGATCGATCCATAGCTGCATCACCGTCATCACAAACGAATTTGCCATGTCGCTGTTGATGAGGTTTATTAGAATTTCGACTTTGTTTGACCCGACCAGTTGATGATTTGGCACCGGATGGCGGCCTCAAAGCGACAGCTCCAGCTTGTCGACCGCAGGACTTTAGCGTCGGTGAGTCGTCACATTTAATGTCATCTAATGGCTCTCCGTGCGACTCACTTGTCATAGAACCCGTTGAGCACGAAGGCGCAGCTGACGTGCCGCTCTTCTGACTAATTTGAAGCCGAATTTTACCAAACCGTTCTGCAATGCTGAGGTGAATGTCGCTCTAAAATAATATTAGCTCGTAGCTATGTAACTTTTGCATCTATGGCAACGGCGCCATTGAAAGTACAATTGGTTTAGTTGTAAAATAATACGAAAGAAACCATGTCTTCGACGCCTAACTCCTAGCTTACTTATCCCGAAGCAATACTCATAAAGCAATTATTTTTCAAAATGTTCGATATAGGTAAAATACCCAAAATTTTTAATACTGCTTCAGACAAACATTCATTGATGAGACATTGTGAGTTTATTGGAAATAGAACAGCAAACTTGGAAATGAGCACACAAATTCATTCATACCTGAACCAAAGACTACCAGGTACGGAGTATAATCAGTCAATAATTATGAGTTTTCAGCTGGAAAAATAATTAAAACAAATATGTTATTTCCAGCAGGCCACAACACATATTACGACAGACGTTGATTCAAGCTGTTCGTGTCAATACCACAAGCAGAATAACACCGTCATATACTATCATTATTTCCAACGTGACCTTTACAGCTTTGGTTCGATTAATCAATGTACAATCACGGACAGAAATGGGCGCATAAAAAACGAACGCCAAAACGTTCGTTTATAAACGAATGCAAAAAAAATGGTTCTAATATATGATAAATTTTGTTTGCTTCATTTGTAAACGAACGTTCTAAAGTTAGTTTGCGTTTACTTACGTTCGCGTTTGGTGTTAGCTTTTTATGCAATCGTTTTTGTCCGTGACATTATGTTAAATAAGCGCTAGTACTAAAATTTTACATTTTCGCGGAAAATATAAAGATTTCACGTCGGCAAAAATCCAATTAAACGACAAAATTAAAAACGATACTGAAATTATGTGCCCTACATACGTTTCACACGACAAATTGTTGAGTTAATCTTTTATTTTGCTAGGTTGTATTGGAACTTGATCAGTGTATGTATTACATATGTTTGGACCGCAGATGAAGCAAAAATGCGAAAAATTTCAAACAAAATTCTTAAACCGGAATTCTGGTTCTATATGATTTTTGCCCTTTGCCGGAACCGCAACCGGAACACGATTTTCGCCGCAACCTGAACCGACATTCCGGTTACTCCCTGCTAGATACCCATATCATTGTATTCAGCCTTCATAAAACATATATACACCATTCTTGATGTCCTGCACGCAATACATAACCAAACATAAAATATAGTCAAGTTCGTCTCTAGATAGTAAAACCATCGTATTCGGCGTGCTTTGTAACCTAATAAACACTGACTGTAACCTAAAAACACACAATAACATACCGAAAATTGAAAAACGCTATTCCTGGCAAAAGGTCGAATACCGATATTCGGCACCACAGGGCCCCAGGGAGTGGTTCCACAAAAAAGGTCGGCAAAGTTGTACATATCGATGAGCTCTGTATGGTGGCCTGTCGTCAGATATAGGCTGACAAACACATGTACCTTTATGGCAAGACTTGACAAAGAACTATTAAAACCAGTTGTTGCTATTTTTACACCGAAGATTGGGCCGGACACGTTTGCGTTCAATTAAAAGTTACACCGTCATCACTGTTGCTATCGAATAAAAATTTTGTCGAAATCCATCCTCCGAAGATGCGTTGTGAATGATAGAAACAGAAAAAAGGATCATTTCACTATCTTTCCATAGTACACTCAGTGGAAAGTCCGTTCGATTCGATTCAATTATACCTTGGGGTTCTCACTTCGAAACTGGGGTACAGACAGTACCGCGGGAGGATGGCAGGCTATTTAACAGTACACCTGGGTCCGCAGTAAAACTGGATACTATAAGGTACTCGGACTGTTATAAAACTCCAAATATAGTCCATATATACATAGTCAACGTTACAAAAACTTTACACATACAAGAAATACAAATTTTCACGATTTTAGAAGCCCTAGAGCCCTCAGTGGAAACACGGGTAGCTCTTTTCATTTTTAGGTCATATTAGTTTTCTCCCATATAACAGTGGGGAGAAGTTTACCTGGGTACCTACATTAAGACACACATTTGATGTTCAATTGTGAGGCAATGCTAAGACGAAGTTTATTATTAGACTTAAGCTTAAGCTTATCCTTACCCTTTACATATACACTCGGGGAGTGTAGAGACGGGGACCTGACACGATACACCAGGGAAAAACTAATCGTGATCTTGATTTTAGCTCAGATTATTAAATCGTACTATTTTCAGCAGCGATTGCCCAACAACAAATATTCTAGCAATAACAACATGCGGGAAAAGTAATAGAAACACGAAGCTCGTGATACTTGACTGTCCAAGGAAAAGCTTTTTCCGAAGAACACTCGGAATATCGAAAATGCAAATTTGTGCACCAGACCACATGAAGCCGCTCAACTCCAAGGCTCACCCCTTTCCGGCTCATTCAACAACATCAAACAAAACAGATTGGTTCTTACCGTTATTTGAAATAACTTTGAGACATCGCCGAGAGGCTGCGACAACGATAGAGGTCGCGATTTTCGATCAGACTTTGTCGAGGACCGTAGTTTTGTAGCACTGCTACTGTTCGTACTGCTATTGCAACTAGCGATATCAATGCATCTATTATTCATCATTGTTTCAACATCGTCTTCGCGAGCTAGCCCGATCAGCTTAATGCCACGACTAAATGTGTTATATTTCTGTACGCGACGAAATGGGGTTGCCGTGGTTTCTGACGTGGTTGACAGCCTGAAATAAATAATTTTGCGCATAATTTAAGCAACGTAGCGTGACTAAGAATACACGTACGTAGATATCTTCACAGGCTGATTGCAAATATAGCATTTCTGATAGCATGTCACAATTGTTTTTGAAGAGCCCGGTCGTAAAAATTGATCTAAACTCCTTGATGCTATTTCCATAATTAAAATCTAACTAGTATTAGATTAGTCTTAACCAGAAACATTAGCACTCACGAGAAGGCTAATGGGCTGAGAAGTACCTATCATCAATGCGATACAGTAACATAGAGGTACATTAACCGAAAACATTCCAATCGTTACAAAAGTATAATATAATCAAATTGGACTCTAATTTATAAAACCATTCGTATTCAGCATGATTTGCACACACTTGTTTAAAGTCGCAAAAGGAAATAACATAAAAAATTTGAAAAGTCTATATTTCCAGGAAAAGGACAACCACCTATGTTTGGACTCCGACCAGCCATGTTGTTCAGCAAAGTTGTAGATCGTGGTGAGATGATTCCGGAAGGTGGTTTCCGTTTTTTGTCGCCTCTGTTGCAAAATATTGACTGTGAAACGCAGGTACCTGCATGGCTAGATTTATTTTATAAAGGATGCTTAAACAGGATTTGTCCATTTTAAGCGGGAAGATGACATGGAACCTCTTAGCGTACACAAAAGCGCGTACCGTCATTACTTTTGTAATCAAAGAATTTTATCGAAATATGTCCTTTCGAAGATGAGTTATGAGTAACGCCGACAGCCAATAAAGATCATTTCACGGTCTTTCCCCTAGCCTCTCAGTGGAAATTCCGTTCGCTCCGATTCAATTATACCTGGGGGTTATCACGTCGAAACTGAGGAACTGACACTATCGTGGGGTGGGGGAAGGGGTTGAAGATTTAACAGTTCACCTGTGTCCCCAGTAAAGCTGGGTACCATAAGGTACTCAGACTGTCAGAAAACTCCACTGCAAATATAGGTATCTAATAAGGGATAAATGAATTCTGTGTGTTGACAAGACTTTTCGCTTTTCACACGGTGAAATTTGGAACTGTCAGTGTTACTAAAATTTGAGACTGTCATAATTCAAACATGCAAGGTTCGATCGTCTCAGGCGGTAGCTCAAACGAAGGTTTGACATTTCTACTTGTGCCCTTTAATATTAATCTTTTGCCCCCGCAATAGTGTTTCGAATGGGGGTTGGATCAGTTCAAAATAGCGAAACAAGTTCTTGTATCCCCGCAACGGGGCATATATTTCAGCCAAATCAGGTTCATTTCGTAGAGTAATTAAGGCCTTATAAAAATGAATATATGTCTTGCACATGGTTACGCTTGGATGCAAAGTTAGGATCCAAGGAGGCCGAAATACACATAAACGCTTATATCCCAATAGTCGATAACCAATGAAAATATAAGGGGCTTATTGGACTGATTTTGTAGAATGAGAGAAGCTGTGTATGACATATGATGTGTTATTGCGGTTACCTGTAATATAGGATTGGGCAAAATTGGTTCTAAAATGGGGCCCAGGACCTGAAATAAACGAAAACGGCCATAGCTCCATAACCAATAAAACTAAATGGGCCTTGGGCTTAATTTGCAGAATGAGAGAAGCTTTATATAATTGCAACATAATACGTTATTGTGGTGGTTACTTATGTTGTTGGCTAAAATTTAATGGGTGCCAATGCAATTCAGCTTAATTTTTATTTTCAGAATATGCTACCATACAATATAATTTAGCTTACTTCCGCGATGGACTTGTACTATAACCATCATCGTCGTCAGCAACGGTTGTTGCAGTTGTACTACTTATATCGCTTGAATCGCATTGGGCTTCCTGTCCCCGCCGACGCTTATGACATTCCAGCAAATCCACACTCGCTGATCGTGGTTGTTGCAAACGGCTAAGCGTGTCGCCAATGTTTTTGTTGTTATCCGCTGACGAATCTTGGTTGATGATGCCAGCTGTTGTGACTTCAATTTCCCGGCAACAAAGCGACACGGCTTTTGCGTTTTCATTATTCATTGCAACCTGTTATAGTTTATATATAAATATCTTGCTTTTCCAAATTAAAAAAAATTTACCTGGGAGGCATTAATTTGGAGATAACCCAGTTAGCAACTGGGAGTGGCCTCTCCACACAGGGGGAGTGACCCACAGCATTTCGGCGGCTCACTCAGGTCGTGCCGCCCCAAGTAAATTTTTGCTTCCCTAGGTCAACCACCCAGCACACCATGGTATTTTGGGTATCATTTTCGTCTTAACAAAAACCGGGTATAACAAAACTCAATACTATACAACCTTATATTTCGACTAGTTATAACAAATTCCAAAGTAAAATAAAGCGAGGCCTACTGAACTGTGCATTTTCAATACTGAAATAACAAATATGCAACAAAAACAACGAGTTACATGTTGCAAATACATGAAAAAATGAAAATTATAAACCCTCACTTGACCTGGGGCGCACGGTTTCCCCTAGGTAACCTGGGGGAAATTCCCCAGGTTGGAGCTGGGGTCCCCCAGCTCAATACTCCCAGGTTGAAACTATGGGGCTCCAGCTAAATGCCCCTATGTTGGAGCTTGGGGCCCCAGCTAAA
Source organism: Trileptium ribeirensis (assembly GCA_030248225.1). Classification (NCBI taxonomy): domain Eukaryota; kingdom Metazoa; phylum Nematoda; class Enoplea; order Enoplida; family Thoracostomopsidae; genus Trileptium; species Trileptium ribeirensis. The sequence goes on along the minus strand of JASANE010005277.1, from coordinate 25,290 downwards.
TTCCCCAAGATTGGAACTGGAGCGCCCAACTAAATGTCCCCGGGTAAAATTTAGATAATGTGGAGAGACCAGCTGGGGGCCTGAAAGCTAGGTTTTTTGGTCCACAGGTGGTTCTGGACCCAAATAGTTTTACGTGGACCCAGGGCAGTTTCGGTTTCGAAGACATATGATTTGCAAATAAATTCTATTACAAATTGCAGGCTTTTAGCCGTTCGTGCTTATATGTGTACATAGTTGCTTAATGCTGGTTTCATTAATGGCCCTCGTCTTTTATCCTAGCTTGGGACAGGCAGAGAATAATTTATGTATATATTTGTAATAATGTAAAATTGGGTTTCGTAATTACGTTTCTTTATTGTGTAAAAATTCGTGAAATTCTCAAGCCAAAAATTGAAAATCTGGACCCAGAGTTTAAGGTCTGGACCAAAAAAAATTTGCTGGACCCAGGGTCCGTTTTGAAAAAACCCCCTGCCTGAAATACATGACAGTGCACCCCCTGTTGAACTGGGGTGTACCGTAAAGTTCTGTAACCATCAGAAAACGTCAAGTACGTGTAAGTCAACGACTGATTACATTTATGGATGTCTAATCTAGCACGGTCATTGTATTAAGTTTACAATGGATCTATTCTTAGCATATCAAATTATGTTTGCTAAGTAATTACGTTCAATGCAAACATATTCAGTGAACGCAAAATCTAGTTACAATAAAATAGTACTCAAAATTTTTGCGCTTATCGCAATAGTTCGAAGGGTCCTTTTCTCACACATTATGAGTCGTTATATTCAGACCAATTTAGAGCAGACAAAGAATGGGTTTGTTGCAGCAATTAATATGAATGTACGACATTGTATTTCAATTCCTCTTGGGACACACTAATGCTTTGGCACCAGATAGTCACAGGGTTTCACAGTGGATGTCCAGCTACGAATGCTAACCACGGTATGATCTTTTTAGTGCGTACGACTGCATGGATGTGGAACAACAATATTCTGCGACAATAAACATATAGTCATATCTTCTGAAACATTCCAAACAAACCGCTATTATTATCGAACAATATAGGTGTGTGTCTAATTATACATTACGAATAGCAGATGAGGATCAGGTTTGCAACTAGGTTTCCTTGAAATACCGGGTAAATTGTGTTATGCCTTTCAAATAATACAATTTTTATTATTGCAAATAATATCTAAGTATTGGTTTGTGTTTAAAAAATTCAATATTATTCTCTATTTGCTGTAATAAAAATAATGTGAAATGCGAGTGAAAATTCATGCTCAGTTGGGACCCAGAGGGAAGATCCAAATAGGAGCCAAATGTAAATAAAGTTTGAGATCATTACACGTTTATTAAGATCAAATGCAGACGTTGCTGTAAATTTGTTTACATCGACGTCGAAGTTAACCGTTTGATTTGAAGGTTCTTTGTCATAACAGCATTTTTCGTTGTCGATCAAATATTCTTGGGTTCAAAAAATGTATTAGCGAATGAAGGCTCCGCAATCGGACAAATAAGTTTCGCCCTCGCTATTTCAGAATCTTGGAACACATATATACATAGCTTGTATACAGTATCGCCACCTCACAAGCTAGAAACATTTCGATATTATTATTTAATAAATTATCAAATAAAATCAAAAAATTGAGGAGGCATTATAAAAACAGTACTGCAGTTCAGCTAATACTGAACCTTACACGATATATAGTTATTTTCAATTACAGCATCTAAACTTTAAAAATTACACCACCACAACGAGCAACCGTTACTGCCAATTATTAAAAATTAGTACAAACTTTTTCGCAAAAAACGGAGCTGTTTGTAATCTTGCGCTCGCGTACCAACCAAGAAAAGTAAACACAACTATAAAAGACAATAGCTAATAGCTTACGTCATTCTTATCAATTTCCTACGAACAATCGGTATTTTCTACAAAACGACTTCAGTAAATATGTATATGCAGCGTAATGGGGACGGAAGCTAAGAGAATTACGTTGGTCAGTTAAAAACGTTATTTTCAAAAATTGGCGTCACATTTACGAGAAGCAGAAAAGGCTTGTTATAAAAAAGTGAAGACTTAATCCTTTCATGCCTACTATGTCCAAATGGACCTAACGCACATTGCGAGTCGTTGTGTTTACTGAGTTTGTCGAATGCCGTACGTTTGAACGTGCATTGTTATTCGCTCACGTTGTGGGGTTCCTTTAGAAACCGAGTAACAGCTCCCAGATAGCTCAGTTGTTTGCGTACACAAGTTTCACCCGCACGACCGGGTTCGATTACTGGCACAGAATTGAGTTTGTCAAACACTGCACGATAAACAATTTCCGGCATGAAAAGATTAATAAAATTCTTACTTGCAAACTTCTCTGCACTTTGCTTATTGACAGTACTCGCCAGTATGACTGTTGGGACTTTTTAAAGTGACCAAATAAAGTTATATTCGACGGATTCTTGGAACGAGTTGCAGTCGTTTTTGGCGAGTAATGTATATACATAATACGTAATCCAGTATAAATAATATGTAGTTCAGAAATTTTTTTAGCCTGACCAAGCAATTTGTTGTGCGTCGATTGCATCTACAGCTTTTCAGTCAAACAAATAATTATTAAGGCTTACAAGATGTGGTCTTTTTGGTACTTCGTGTACTACAATGACATTAGCAGATTGCACCACATCGTCCACATTCAATGAATGGTTTTTTTCGATGGACTTCGAATTTGAAACGGATTTTTGTGCTATGCGATCAGACGGGATCAAGCTACAAATTAAAGACAGTTATATATATATACAAATTAATAATATCAAAACCGAATAAAGATAATTTTGTGGAAGAGTACAAAACTCGGGCATATTCATGTTTTACGATTATGTGGTCATTTTTCCGCTTAACCCACCCGTAGAATTCAACGGAAGACAATTACAACTCATCCACTGCGCTCATTGGTTTTAATCTAGGTCAAATCCACAATCAGCAAGTATACATTAGTCACCTTGAGCAGAGAAATTTTGGTACTGTTCGTAGTAACACGCTTTATTATTTCTGGTTGTTCCAGCGACGCACGATCATTGCCATTCATATCAAGATCTACGATATCCTTTCGAGTATAAGTATCTTTAACTACATGACCTCCTGACGGGACATCATCGCTAGAGGTGCAATACGCGCCAGAAATGACCGTCGCGTTTCGACGAGTGGCTCACTCGAAATTTCGAAACTGAATATAAACGAAATACATAAACGGAAAATATAGATTAAAGATAAAGCTTATTTCGAGCAAGTATCGAGCGAACGACAATCATTTTTGGCGGGTACTATAATTTAAACGCGAAATAAGATAATAAATAAACTACAAAGATTATTACATTGCCGAAAAAATGTCATGCATAAGCCGAGAACTTCCACATCTCAGATGAGTAGGCCATAATTTAAGACGTTAAAAGAGAATGTTAGATGTTCCAAATGGGCCACCGGCCCTAATCGACAAAAAGAAAAAATCCATGCTTTGGTGCACTGCAAAACAGCAAAATGACTAGTGGAAAGAACGCTAGCGTTCAAATTTCTCGTGACGGTGGAGCTCAAATATATTTTCAACGTATTTTAAGAAATTATGTACAAATCCATGTATTAATAACTGTTGCATTGCTAATCACAGCTCGGGTCAAAATAACACAAATAGACTCATCTTACTGTGCCAAACATGTTTTTTTGTTTGAGTTAAATTATGTTGTCTGTTGTATTGTGTCAAAATGCAGTTTCAAAAATTATCTTACAATATTTCGTCCTGTACGTACAGCTTATCTCGGTGACCAGTTATCTAGGGTGAGGTGAGCTTATCCCCCACCATAATATACTGTAGATTTATTTAGCTAGAAACGTTCAAACAATAAACAATTTTTACTTTTGTTGCAGAAGTACAATGGGCCAAAAATCCACGGTTGATGATAGTAAGCATAATCGTATATTATAATTACACCTCTTGCAAGAAGAACGCGCTTATATACTAAGTTCGTTGGCATAACTGGCAAAAACGAGAAACAAAATTCTTAACAGCAAGACAAAACAATATTCAAATACACCACATGGGCGGTTTCACCACATGCTATGACGACGTATATCACTTTGCACGAAACATTTGCAGGAGCAAAATAATACACAAGCATAATCTGTATACCGCAGATTAAGGGCTTCATAAATGATTGACACGGAGCGACGTAGCGAGCGGAGTTTTCGCCTATAACTTTGCTAGCAACAAAAACCATAAAAAGTACATTTTCCTCCGTCTATGGAAATCGTGACTCATGGGTGGAACTTCACAAATTTTTATTTCGTCACAAATTCAGTCTATTTGTGCGCTTTCATTAGACGCTAAACCATTCGATCACGTCTTGCGTGTCAAAATAGGCCCCAAAGGGACATGGGTCATATTTTCTAAATTCGGCCATCCGGGTATCTACATTTATATCGAGATAGAGGCGTCGCGGCGAAAAACGAAGACCACAAATCTACCTTCTGAGAGCTACAAGTTTGCTGTACATCACTTTTTGTCTGACACCTCCCTGGGCCGCTATGGATCTTTGGCCATTCGGTATCTATTTTTCGCCACCCATATAACATGACAGAGGCCTTGCAGCAAAAAGTAGAGCAACTTCTGAAATATCTCATCGAGAGCTACAACATGTTATACATTTTTTGTCAGATGCCGTTTTCGAGTTATGAAACACATTTTAAAAAATATATACCCCAAAAAGAGAAAATATCAAAATCTTTGCTATTCAAGTTTTTTTGTTTGTAAGGGGTTACGATGACATTATAGAAGTATTTAATCCGTTAAATACGTTGGTTTCATTGTTTTAACTCCGTATATATATGCAATTCTTGATGACCTACGCAATACATACGTATGTAACAAAAAGCATGGTATAACGTGGTTTGCATCAAATATCGTAGGGACGCTATTACGTAAAAATCACTCTTTAAACTACATATTTTTTCTTAAAATTTGTGATCTACAAATTTAAAAAGTTTTTATCATTGCAAGAAGAAAAAATATAGAGCTCTTCGGTTTTGTTATAATTGTTTTAGTTCTTATTACTAGCGTTGTCATTGAAGTATTGATGGTGTATAGTTGCTATCATGGGACTTTAAGCGGACTTAATCACCTGAATTTGAGACAAAATGTTCAATAAGCACAAAGTAGCCACCCACTCCGTTTCCCTTGTTTTACGCGTTGCTGGTACAGAGGCGTCGAGAATACAGAACACAGTATGCTGCAGAAACGAAGCGAGCGAGGTTAACGGCATTCCCTCCTATAGCATTGCTAAATCCAAAAATCGTAAAATTTCTTCTTTATGCCCACCTGTGGAGATCATAACTCATCACAGATGGATAGATGTTCACAATTTTCTATTTGATCACAAGTTCAGTTTATTTTTACATAACGCAAATATTTGCGTTGTGACATTGTGAGGTACGAGCTTCAAGTCATGCTTATATAGGTTTTCGAGCACATTTAATACAATGGCATTACCGTCGGTGACCCATGGTTGTGGCTGTATAATGTCGTTCCAGGGGATAGGGGTGTTTTAGGGTGTGCCAACCTATTCTAACAAACCTTTTTGCAATTGTGGCATGTTATTGTGGGATGGGACCGTCAAAACCTTTTTATACTGGGTTTCAAGCACACTGATTACGATGGTATTGCCGTCGGAAAGCGGTTATTTCTGTCTTGCATCCTTCCACGGGACTATGGGGTGTTTTAGGGTCTGCCGACCTAATACCACAGAATAAATTTTTGATTTCGTGGCATGTTATTACGGGGTGCGAACGTTAAAATATTCTTATACAGTCGTTATGGCGCTGTATCTGGTTTTCATGGTCGAACCACTTTCACACAACACAACTTAAATAGCACACAAACACCAGTAAAGCTAATATTTCAAGCTTGGAATATTTCTTAGCGGCCATGCTCGCTCCGTTTTCAATCGCTTGCGAGATTCTAGTACTGTGTAACTGCAAACCTACAAACATAAAAAGTTATTGAAGATATATGAAATCATTTAAATCGCTTTAGCACGAGTTCCGTAAATAAAACAATGAAAATTTTTATCCAGAGTTCTTTTATACGCAGATATATAGCTATTTTACAACATCGGAAATAAAAAACAACACACATGAACATACGTACACATCACTATTTTCATCCGTTGCCAAAGAATTCTGCATAGCCGCATCCACAGGAAGATGATCACTATTGTTAACACACTGCAGTTGTGTCTCGCGTAAGCATTGATTGGTGTTGTCGGTATCACACTTCGATTCGGCAGTTCTACTCGATTTATTTTCCAACTTAAGTGTATCAATGTTAGCATTGTAGTTCAGGCCGACGCCACGATTTGCATTATTTGTTCCGAAACATGAAACAGTGTTATTGGTCGTGAAACCAGAGTTGCAGCTATCCACAAAAACCGCAGATGTCTGCAATAAACCACTTTGATTACCCGTAATGAAACTGTTGTCTCCGTCATCGACTGTTGTACTGTCGTTACCACAAATTATGCCAGAATCATCGTTAATATCACCTGGTCGAACATAATTGACCGTAAATTTCTGCTCATCACTGCTACTATAGTCGTCGATTTTTTCATAAACGGTCGAAGCGTTTGATGAAACCGACGACAGCCTTTGACAACAAACATCCTTACATTCGTTCGCAATATCAGAAGCTCTGCTATCACAATTATTACTATCAGCTCTAGTATCATTTACACCTGACGTCGCATAAGAAGCATTCGTAAGGTCAGAGAGACCTCGTTCAGAAACAATTCGCCCAGATGACTCATCTGAACCACAATGTAGTTCGTTTTCTGATAGAGTACAAGTAGATGCGACGTCCTCATACTCGCTTACTGAAGTTGACTCTACAGATGAGCGAGTAGTATTCGATGGTCCAACGTTTCGCTGAGGGTTAGTGGGACTAGATCGTTGTGTCTTAGATGAAAGCAATAAATGCGGCGGCTTTGGCAAAGGAATAGGTTTCCTCGTACCACGACCTTTTGGTACATTACGGTCAGTATACTGAATAGGACGTGAGTTACCTTGTGGCGCACCTATTATATCGCAACCAGTATTGAAGCAAATTTCCACATCCCGTTTGCATTCAGATTGCACAGACACAGTGGGTTCTTGAGCATTTTTTGGCAGGGTTTTGCTGGAAGGCTGTGTTTGTTTCACTGAGCAAATAGGCTTTAGCGGTACGACTGGTTTTTTCCGAACGTCCACAATCTTGCTTGGCTTCATAACATTGCGAAATATAATTACATGCCGTTGCGATGTAGAGTACTAGTTACACCATATGCTGCCTTCTGAAGAGAATACAAAAACCAATTTACCATATAGCGCAAAAAATATGTTGCAAACTTAAGCGATGACACGAAATAGATTTGTTAATATTACAAATAGACTAGTACTCACTGAATACGTAGCGTTTACCTGGCCTGTCCACAGCCCTCTGAAAAATGGAGGGCCCATGTTCATTCTCGGGGAAATTTTAAAGTAGGAGGGGATAAATTTTGCTTAAAAATACTAAATATTTTCATAATTTCAAGAAGTTTTACTGCCGTTCAAGCTATAAAACAATGTTTTATTTTTAGAAATAATGGTAATTAATGATTAAAAACAATTTGCAATCAAAAAACATAAATTTTCAGACATAAAAATTTTTGGATTTATGTTGAACATGGAGTTTCTGCTGAGTGGGGGGCGGACATGGGGAAAATCTTACGGACACGAAGGGATTTGGAAAACGTGGAGTCCTCCACTGTGGATAGGTAGGATTACTTCAAGTTAATTCACCAAAATCAGAGTGTAGCTGTACCTTGTAGCGGTAAGGGTTTTATAATAGAAGCCTCTTTGAAACTAATAGCCACAGTCTCTGTCTCTGCGTTAACATAGGACGATCGCACATATACCAAAAATTGGAAAATTAGCAGTGTCCCGTGTACTGCCCACAGCTTTCTGAAAAGTGGAACAATATTTAAACACTAGAAATAATAGTAACTGGCAAACGAGAGTGAAACGGAGCGAGGGTGGTTTGATCAAGTGGTCATTTTACGAAATCAACTTGTAAAAGGCTTTATGTTTGATGTATATACACTACAGCAAGCCTCTGTAACTGTGAACCCATTGAAAGCCCTGAAACCCCGTCTACCGTAAACCCATCGAAAACAACTGAAAAAGGACGAAGTATTCGTACTAGACTTGAGATAGCCAAGCGATTGTACCCAAAGAACCGAAAACCCTATAGATAAAATATTCATCATACCCAATTCCCAATACATAACCAAGATACTGAACACAGACTATACAATCGGATTAATGACAATCGGATTAATTGACCCTAAGCCCATAGAAAATATCTGAAAAGGAATATATGAAAAATTGTGTTGGTCTCTATATAAATAATCGGTAATCCTTCGTTGTCGAAGATGATTTTTTAAGGGAATAGTGAAAGTCAGTGTCTGCATGCTCGTCTGTAAGCAGTAAGCCCGGCTGCAGAACGACATCGGCGATCACAATAGTCACAACTGAATTCGCTTGAGACTGGAGCTGTATGACGCCTGTCGTGTGCAGCGTGTGATGCAGATTGTCTTTTTGCTTCGACTATCTTTTTGACTTGGTGTAGTGAGTTACGCCAACCTGCTCTGTTACACGCCTGCTGTTCCCACGTGCTTGGATTTATGTTCGCACAGACCATGTTCCTCTTTAGTGTGTATTTGAAACTCAGCCTCTGTCCACCATATTTTCGCTTTCCGTGTTCAAGCTCGCTGTACAACACTTTTTTGGGTAGGCGATCTTCTGGCATTCGTGAGATGTGACCAGCCCACCTGAGTTGTGCTGCGGTAATGTGTGCTTCAACGCTTGCCACGCCTGCGCGTTGGAGGATAGCGACATCTGATATTTTCTCTTGTCACGTGTTCATAATCTGGCGAAGATGGCGGAGTTGAATGCGGCCGAGCTGACTGACAAATTTCCGGTGGAGGACTAGAGTCTCTGTTGCGTATAGTAAACATGGCGGAACTGCAGCTCTCTATATAACTAAACCGTACGCAGCGTAAGGAAGCACCTATATAATATATAGGCCAATCTTGATGCCCTGAAAGCAATAAATAACCGAACAAACGAAAAATTATCGTAAACCGCCGGCCTGTTTGCAGGCCCCCGAGAAATGGGGGAAACTCGGGAGGCATGTTAATTTTCGGGTAAGATTTCAAAGTGCGGGAGTAAATTTTGTTTAAAAATACTATATAAATAATTCCACATTTTCATGTTGTTTTACATGAATTTTCAAGCTATAACACGACGTTTTAGAATTAGAAATAGTGGTAATTAATGTTTACAAACATAAATTTTGAGGCATAGAAATTTTTGGATTTAGTTGAACATCTAGGTTTTTTGGTCCAAAAGTGGGTCTAGACCTAAATATTTTTATGTGGACCCAACAAAACATTTGCTGGACCCAGGACGGTTTCGGCTTTGGAGACATAGTATTTGCAAATAAATTCTATTACACAGTGCAGGCTTTTAGCCGTTCGTGCAAACATGTGTACATAGTTGCTTACTGCTGGTTTCATGGATGGCCCTCTATCCTGGGTTGGGACAGGCAGAGAATAATTTATGCATTTGTAATAATGTAAAATTGTGTTTCGTAATTACGCTTCATTATCGTGTAAAAATTCGTGAAACTGTCGAGCCAAAAATTGTAAATCTGGACCCAGATTTTAAGGTCTGGGCCCAGGGTCCGTTTTGAAAAAAAACCTGTTGAACATAAAGGCCTTCGGCCGAATGGGGGACGGACAATGTCGGATATCCCAGAAACATGGGCAGGGTGGCCGCTGAGACCGCGGTTCAATTTTCGGGGTTCTTTAAAAAAGCGGAGTTCTGTGTTAAGCGTAAACAGAGGTAACAACTATCAAAATACACCTAGTATAACTTATTAGCGCCGCTGCAGTTTATTAATTGTGAGCTACTAACACAAGAAAATAACAATTGATTGTTCGAAACACAAATTTTACAAAATTTTCCAATGAAAAAAGAAATGAGTCCACTCACCAGAACCAGATGGTCCTGAGCGGTTTTGACTGTGGAGGCAAGGCTTGTCACGCCCAATTCCACGCCGGGTCGTGCCCGTTCCACCGTTCGCAATTTTAAATTCTTTGGTACAGTAACTGCAGTGGTTTGCAGACAATAGTTTCCCAGGGACAGGTGCAACCCGTTTCCCACCACTCTGCAAACAATAGTTTCCCATGGTCCGGTGCAACCCATTTACCGAAGCCCGCGTGCTGCGACCACACAGCCTGGTAAGTAGAGGTGAAATAGGGTTTTGCTGCCAAAAACATGCAATTTGTCGCGTTATTACAAGCGGAAAATCAAATGTAACAGTAATACTGATATTTTTGATTCGGCAGTGGAAGTCGAGAACATGGTGCATGATGCAATAAAAAAATAAAAAATGATTAAAAAATTTTTTTCGGCGTTTTGTTATGACATTCGGGCTTTTTTGGGGTCTTTTTGCCGTTTCGAGTTTTTGAAGGTTTTTCGGGGCTGCGGACCCAGGGGTTTACAAACTGGGGGTCCCTCCATCCCCCCACTGTGGGTTCGTCGAACGTAAAAGCCTTATAAGACAAGTTGGACTCTAAATAGCACAAATATCGTATTTAGCCTGTTTGATAACCTAGTTGACAGTCGTTGTAAGGTAAAACACGCAACAACTTGCAGAAATTTCAAAAGTCGCTATTCCTGGCAAAGAGTCTACGAATCATATTCGGGTCCAAAGTGGCTCAGGGTGTGGTCCTACAAAAAGGCTTGGTCAGCAAAGTTGTAGATCTTGATTAAAAGAAGAAACCACAAGGAGAGGTAGTTTACCACTGCATTACCAAGAGAGATGTTGAAGGCGCACCAATCGATTGCCCCCTGGAAGTCATCATATAACCTTATTTGCTGCGAAACACTGAAAACAGACACAAAGCGAATGGAACCTGCCGAAGAGAGAAAAAAATAGATTCAAACACATGAGACCTTGGAACCATCAACAATCAGAATATATATGGATGGATCAGCCCAAAACACAAATGATAACGGAGGCTCAGGTATTTATGTTGAATACAATGACGAGAAGATGAAACTGAGCTACCCTGCAGGCAGATTTACATCAAGATTTACAACAGTATCCACTGAGTTTCTGAAAGGCATGGAAAAAATCGTCATCACAGTTCTGAAAAAAGAGGATGCTGCTTGGATTCCAACAGACACTGAGTCACTAGTTAGAAATATCGATGGAAAGCCAGTCTCAATCAAAACTGAGTGCCAAAACAACATGTAGCTGAAGCTGAATGAACTATGCAGCAAAGTGAAAACAGTCATAATACAATAGATTCCTGGCCGCGCTGATGTCATGGGAAACGAAAAAGCTGATAAACTAGCCAACACTGGAAGCGCTATAGAACAAGCAGTGTACCAACTGGTTACTACACTGCAAGTGCAAGCACAACCGTGAAACGACATTACAGCAAAAAAACACCGCGCCGTCTTGACATTAAGTGATATCAGGCCCACGTCTGCAAGGAACAAAGAAAATGGACTGAGCAAACAGGAGAGAATAATTGAGAAACTCAGATGCGGCGAGAAACGTCTAATATTGATTTCGTACTGACTCCTCATTGTCAAGAGAGATGACCCGTCATGCAGAATCTGCAAACACCAAAACGACTTAAATTACATGCTATGTCAAATGCCCGATTGCAGACAAACATCGAGACCAATACTTGGCAATCAGAAGCAACAACACGCTATATGAAGAACCGATTAGCGTCGTGAAGTTCCTCAGAGCGTGCACTACGAACTATGCCTAGTGCCATTGATGGCCCTTAAAGCCGAAATGATGGAAAGCTCAAGGTATTTTCGGTTCCCCTCATGTTGGAGCTGTGGCCCAGCTCAAGGCTCAATGTAAAATTTTGGTTCTATGAAGAGGCCTGCTAATCAAGCGTAAACGGTTTATTGCAGTGCAATTTGTAAAAGCTAGTAGATAGATAGATAACAGTTTATTATCGACACCATGATACAGCTCAGGAAATCCATCATTTGCCTCCCACTGATGCAGCAAGGCCTACTGCACTTCGGTTGCCGATTACAAAACAATCTCAAAATTTTACATACACAAATATTACTGTCACAAATATTCTTAATTTAGGTTTAGTTTAACCAGTAATCGATTATTTGCTTCATGCAAATGATTTGTAGTGCAGTAACAATTAGAACAAAGACCTAAGGGCACTTGATTTGCTAAAATTACAATATACAGTACACAAATATATAAATAAATTTTTAGGCTAGGCTGTCTGATGCATGCTAGTACGGAATAATGTTCGTCAAGGCATGAAATAGCAACAAACCCCCGATACAAATATCACTTAGAAGGAGGACAATGTTGGATAAAGTATGCTTAATTGACTGTGTTAAAGATGTTTGCTGAAAAATGCTTTGCAGCTAATCATGAAATTTTGGGGTATTGCCATGCCTCAAAACGCGTCTCAATGATGATATTGCTTTTGTAACAGATCCACGCTGGATCCTTACAAGATAGGCTAATCTTGGCCACAGTCTAATGGCCAACATTTACGAATTTGAATCGCTGATGTGTCCTGAAATTGAACCCCAACGACTATGGCTGCCGGAACGCGAAGCCATTCATCCATCCCCGCATATGCATCTGCAATTATAACAGAGTTGATAATCACAATGTACATCGCAAATTAGGAATCACTAGGCCCGATAGTCTCGCTACATAAATATGTATTTTAACGCTTCGGTTTGCACCGCCGACATTTTCGTAATCAAGACGAGTATCATTACTATTTCAGGAATGGAAAATTGTTGTACATTTATGGTTATATTTGTCGTACTATATACCATTTGCATTGCCATAAAGGCACCCATCGATGTACTTGATTTTGTATATTATTACTATTGCCGTTTTGTCGTATCATACCATTTCTGTTTGCCATAAAGGCACCCATTTGCGTATTCGATTCGTGTACTACAACCATGATTATATCGATTGTATGTGCCATACATATCGTTGTTCTTGCACATACCTATTGGTAAATTGATTGTATTGATTACTTATACCCGATTTGTACCCTAAACCGTATGTGAATTGTTGTAGCCGTATTTTACCATTTATATACTGATTTCTTCGTACTCGTCTAGTTGATTATATATAGTACTTATGAAACCCCAACGTTAGCACGAATACCACTACTATCGTAACTTATGCTGACGTATATCCGCCAATCCTTCGTAAACATGGCAGTCTACCGTAGTTAAAAACACATTGCATTTCGAAAACCGAATATCTTAAAATATTTTCAGTTATACCAAAATAGGCTGAATTTCCAGCAAAGCGCCATCCAACGTCACCACGACATCGCCGTCTCCAGCACAGCGCATCACTTTAGTCTTCTTGGCACTTATAACAAGACCCACTTTGGCAGCATTCTCGACAATTCTATCAAGCATATTTTGCAAGTCCGTAGCAGATTCAGCTAACAAAGCGATATCGTCTGCGAACGTTAGATCCTGTATTTTGGTACCGTGTACAGCTTCAAATACTTAGGGAGCGAAATCGATGCCATGGGGCTGTCGGTGGTGGACGTGTCATCTCGCATAGCAAAGGCGACAGCTGCAATGCGTTCGCTAAATCACCTGTGGAACAAGTGATCAGTGACTATGAAGACGAAGAGACGGGTATATATGGCAAGTGTTAGACCTGTACTAGTATATTCCTGTGAAGCATGGCCAGTTCTGAAGGAAACGGAGCGACGACTTGAAGTATTTGAACATCGATGCATGCGAAGAATTCTTGGTATATCTTATCTGGACAGAGTTACGAATTCAGAAGTTCGTGCACGTTTTGGCGCCTCTGAAACCGTTAGCCAGTACATGAAGAGGAGACGGCTCACGTGGTTTGGTCACGTGGCGAGAATGCCGCCGAATAGAATACCTCATCGTGTTTTGTTCTGTCAAGTTAGCGGTTGGAAACGACCTACAGGTGGCGTAAAGAAAACATGGACTCGGCGACTTTTCAATGACATAGACGTGCCGCTGGTAAAGTCAAGGTTTCGATGCAACGCACGGCAATGGAAGCAGGGTTGGCTGACTCACGTTAAATCAATTGCTCAGCAGCGTGATGAATTCCGGCGTTTGGTAGAGCGTATTGTCTGACGATGGTTTGTGGCAAACTGAAGTCAAAACAGGCAGGCAGGCAGGCTGAATTTATAAACATAAAACATCTGGACAGTTGACTAAATTCGTACGAACAGCTACGAAAATTTTACTAGAATTACTAAAAATTGAATGTTATTGCTAGCGAGATATCTCAAAAATTTCTCGAATTTAGTGTACTAATGAATGAATGAATGACAAAAGGAGGTATTTATATGATCTGGTTAGACCCTAGGTCCTTTCCAGCATCCCAAATCTGTTTGAAGAATCTAGAATCCAATCCTATTCCAGAAACCTTGTAGTTAAGTCAATTTTAGTTGAAAGCCTTGGGAGCTATCCAAAATTTCACATCCAAAGTATTTCAGCCTTAAATCTCTTAATTTACTGCATTAAAAGTCAAGTGTTTTGCAGTTTCCAAATCTTTATCACACCTTCTACAATCATCATTATGTTCAATCTTCAAATTTTTCAAATGTTTCATAAAATTGCACGGCAATTCTCATTCTGTCTTTATTCGATTGCCATATAAACATGGATTTCGTTTTATCAATTTCTTTGAAGAAACACCTAGTCTGCAAGCAGTTATTTCCATTTCACCATTTTACCTGATGGTCCCTATATGAACAATCTTTTAAGAAAATCTTAACTATTGCAGTACTTAGAGGAATGCAGGGTTCGATACCCACAAAAGCAGTGTCCAATCGGCCAATTCGTTCCTAAGTAATCCAGACTGCCATTTAATCTATCCTAGTTTCAATCTATTTCTCTTATCAACCCTATTTAGATGCTTTCTGCATTCTAGCACGCAGCAAGATCTGATTCGGGAATTACCTAATGTCTTAAGTGCAGCTTGACTATCGCTAAAGAAATCGATACTTCTTTTGCTAAATTTGTTTTCTTCCAAAATTTCGGCGCATCTGCATGTAGCAGTAACTTCTGCCTGAAAAACAGTTGCATGTCGACCAAGTGGGATGGATAGTGATACTTCATTTGGAATAAAGGCACCCCATCCACAGGTCATTTCACTAACCCCGTCGATAACCGCTCCGTCCGTGTAGCATACTATTTTAGTACTTTCCATAGTGTCGACCCTAAAGTCGAGAATTGGTTATTCGTTGTTGCTACAGCACTATCTGAAGGCATGCTCAGAAGGAGACCATAGTTGACAGCTTCCACCGCTACCATCAGTTGCCCACATCTTTTATCACATAATCACTCCACAGGCATATGCAAGAGAAAATTTAGGATGCGCCCCAACCATCCTCTTTTGACACCATGTACAAAACGTTGTTAGAGAACAAAACTCGGATTTCAATAGCCGTATCCGATTTCGACGTTTTTCTGTTCCATAATACCATTAGCGAATACAATTCGGGCACTGTACTTTAACACCAATGTTTTCGCGAACATTTTCAATTATGTATGAAATATGAAACGGACTAATTTCTAGTCTTTAATGCAAAGATAAAGTTTGTATTCAGTGAACAACTGAATGGCAATTGCTTTTGACAAAAGAAGATGGTAAGTGGCGCAGCTTAAGTTTACTCATGCATTATGCATTTGAGTCTGTGGTATTCCTTCGTCGCCAATTCATTGGCCAATACATCAATGGGTAAGATATTCAACAGCCCTTGCAATCCATCAACCGGAGTCGTTCTAAAAGCACTTGTAATCATACATGAACCATTTTAAGAAAGCCGGTATATGACACCAGGTATAGTCTGTGCCACCAGGACACTACGCCATACATCAGTGACGGTATAACCACGGACTTATACAGGAAATTTGTTATATATACCTGGTTTCAGCCCCCAATTACACCAAGCAAATCTTTTAAGGGAGAACAAAAGCTTTATTGCTTTACTACACGTTTCCATCAAATTTGGCTTCCAACTTAAACTGATGTCTAATATCAAACCTATATATTCGACTTCAGCTGCATAACCAATCATCAACTGCCTATACCCAATTATACTTCTTCTCTGTGAAAATGACACTGTTACTTTTTTCTGCATTCACAGCCAGTCCTCCACTCTGACACCAGTGAAATATCCTATTTAAGGCATTATGGAGTCTAGTACAAACAACTTGTAAAGAGCTTGAAGATCCAATTACTGCCAAATCATCAGAGTACCCAGCACATGCAATTCTAATATTGTTGATGATTAGCAAGTGATCATCAACCACAAGCTCCACAGAAGTGGAGATAGCACGTCTCACTGCGGAAATCCTCTGGAAGCTCTAACAGTGCGTAGTGTACTAAAGACCCAACGATAGCTAAAAATTATAGGCTATATCTTTCCTATAAAATATTATTCAAAAGCGACTGTGTCAGCGAAATCCCGACATTAAAAATTAATTACACTTTATACGTAATTGTTATTGTTGTTAGGTAATTTTAATATAATATATTTTACATTTAGGCTTAGCGGTAGGACATTGATGACGAATGAATTTGAAAACGGCCCGCTGAAAAGTTGGGAAAGAGGTGGGATTCCAGCCCACAACCTCTCACTCTTGGATCTGCAAGCAGGCGCTCTAGCGACTGAACTATCTTATTCTTTATATTTAGGCTTATATTTTATTTTTAAGCCTAGGCCCAGGTGCTAAACGACGAAAGGATGTGGAAAGCAGCCAACGGTGGGTTTAGATTCGAACCCAAACTCTACCTCCATTGGATCTTCAAGCGCACATATCCACGCGCGACATAATACCATTTGTTATATGTTTTTGCTTAATCCTTGCGGTAGGACCATGAAACCAAAGATATTTAATAAACGTCCCACTGAAAACGTGGGTAAGGGTGTAATTCGAACACACGACCTCCCACTCTTGAATCCGCAAGGCGTTTTAACCAACTAAGGTATCTCTGCCCGACTTCGCAGCACACATAAAGCCCAATATTTGACATCCACCCGTCCTCCATTACGGCCTACCACCGGCCTTATTTTATTCAACCACGTATTTCGCATATGGGTCATAATCTCAACTGATGCGCCACTTTTGAAGCCTTTTGGTTTGCATTCTGTACCATCGGACAGCAAAATCTCTGAATTTCCTGAAAAAGTATAGATTACAAATTGAGTTTTTCCTGTGAAAACTTCTACGTTACCTCAAAGTCTTGTGGAATAAAGGGTTTATTGAAACACAAAAACACAACAAAATGAGAGGATTGTTACAAAGTATAAGTGAATATTGAGTTTTCTGCAGAGAGTACAATCATATCTAACGCGTTGTACCCCAAAAGTCAGGACAAACCGATTTCTCAACGACATACTATCAATTATAGTAGTAAATTTGCTAATTCTAAACACATATGGTCGTGGAAATTTCTGTATCATTGGCAATTTTAATTGTTATGCGCTGCTTTTTTGGTGCAAACATTCCTGTATGGTATTCCTGTATGTACGATATGGAAACAAAGTTATTGCTTCTGAAATGGTCAAGACGGATGGGCTACATGTCTACACGGGGGAGGTACAGGGTTAGTTGAGAGCTGGATACGTGCGTATACAATGTCCCATACCACCATAAAACTGCTGCCCGGTTCTTAGTATTTTACAATTAGAACAATTAACGCCCAATGTTTCCAAAGCACCTCGACTGTATGGGTGCGCAACTTAGTCCGGGAGGGGTACACAGTTTAACCTAGGAGCGTAGTGTTTTAGATATTAATTAATGATTTAAAACAATTTCATGTTAGTCTGGAGTGTTTCTAGTAGTAATGTAACAACATATGGCACTTTGGATCTAAGGAACACCAAGGTCGGGGGAGGTACATTGTTGGTCGGGAGGGGTACACATTCTTAAACTGCTTGTCATAGCGCACTGACGGTGAATAATTTATGCGCTCTCAAGTGTTGTGAAGGTATAACAACCCATTAACGGCGCAAAGTTCTGCAGTTGCGGTCAGAAATAACATCGGAAAATTCATTCGATCGCATTTTTCGTTAATTAGTCAGTGTTTTCGCGTTAAAGATTCAACTATGATCGTGTATTGGAGGAAATTTCTGGCCGCAATCGCAACTCGAAATGCATGCCCAATTGCAAACTTCGAAGTTCAGAAAATAATAGTTCAATTTCAAAAAATATGCATGGTTGCTAAAATTCAAACGATATATACATAATCATTATCAAAATGCATGAAATCAGTTTTGCTTAGTGAACTGCTTAAAGTAGGCAATGGTAGTACAATATACTCACCTGTCTTCCCCGGTACGTTTCTATTTCTTTTGCTTGCTGAGACCATGCCACCGGGGAGTTTAAAACCCCGATTTGTCGGGGCTATATTGTTACGTTTCTTATTTTCCAGATAGAGTTTCAGCCT
This sequence comes from Trileptium ribeirensis, assembly GCA_030248225.1. Lineage (NCBI taxonomy): Eukaryota > Metazoa > Nematoda > Enoplea > Enoplida > Thoracostomopsidae > Trileptium > Trileptium ribeirensis. The sequence goes on along the minus strand of JASANE010005277.1, from coordinate 6,682 downwards.
ATTTTCAATCTAGAAACCCGTCTTTTGGAATCATGATTTAAACAAACCAAGGGAAGGGGATGCGACAACATGACCAGGCAGTGCATTCCACGCTGCTACAGACCTATGACTGAAGAAATAGCGCTGTGTGTTGGTGGTGGGCACTATTTTGGGCTTAAGCTTATGAGTGTCCCCTGATGCGACCAAATGCAGGGGTTTCAAAAAAATTCCTCGATTTTTAGAGACGTTGCATTGCTAAACATTTGGTAGATTAATAGCAAATCTGCGCCGGTTCGTCGTGCTTGTAGGGTTTGAAGGCCCAAATATTTCAGTCGTGCTTCGTATGTAAAGTCGCGGATTTCCGGTAGCATTTTAGTTGCTCGTCGCTGGACATTTTCAAGAAGTATGATGCCTTTTGAAAATATGGCGACCAGGCTTTAACTGCGTACTCTAGGTGTGGTCTGATTAGGGTCTTGTACAACTGTAGAAACGAGCGTTTATTAAGATATGAGAACGTTCTTCGGATGAGTCCGCACATTTGACTTGCTTTTGCTGCTACTTTGTTGCATTGCGCGGCCGGTTTCAGGTCATTGCAGACCCGAAGATCCGTTGCAGATGTATTTGGAATTAAGCAAAAATGACTGTTATGGGTCCAATATTTTTGCTTGGTCGGGGAGGGGTACACAACCACCCAAAGTTTTTCTGCTTTTTCATAAATTGCAACACGATGCTCCCACCCATTACATAACGGCAGTAATTTTTGCAAAGATACTTGTGACGGACTTCTAGAGTACAATGGACAAGGCCCTTTTAGGACAACTATATAGCTGCTTTTTATATATCCAAATTATCTTGCTAGATTTAAACCGAGTCGGGAGGGGTGCATTCTACAATAAGTCAGATGCTCCTCTCAGCCACATAAGGGCAACATTACGCAAGCAAGATGAATTTTTCGGAAAGTGTATACCAGTAATGTGGCAACATGATAAACACTTCCTTTGTGCAGTTATCTTACACAGCGATGAGGACCGCGCTGCTCAACTTAGATATATATTTTGGCATCATTTTGGGCTTATCTATAACAGTAGCTATAGCACAACGAAACAGGAAGGTGGATAGATATTTTCTTTAGTCTATATACAATGTAAAACTGCTATCTGCTCAGCATATTAGAAGTTCCCCTTCACATGGTGTTTCTTTAAGCACCCATATATTATTGAGGTGTACCACTCCCGACCCCAACATGATCTCAGATTTCAACCCATATATATATGATATATATTATCGAATTAACGACAAGAAGCACTTTAGGTGTTAGCCGTTAAGTCAAGTTATGTGGGGTGAGGGGCGCAAGTTGCATGTATAATTCTGGGTTCGGCAAAACCCAGTGGAATCCGACCTTCCCCCACTGCCTTAAATATATATAGTGTTTTAAGCCTAGCGGTAGGAACTTGAAAATGCCGGGATTTCAAAAACGGCTAGGTGAAGTTAAGTAGTGGTGCCATGCGAAATCTCGACCTCCCTTTTGATACGCAAGCAGGCGCTCTAACCTAACGAAACTATCCCTGCCCGACGCCGAGGCAGATATAAAGCCGCTATATTCAACAATGTTATTTTTAATGTTTTGTAGTGGGGTAGGGGTTGGATGAGGATTTTTTATTATGACGGCTATCGGTATTAAAAGGTGATGGGATCGTCATCGAAGAATGTGCGATCTGAGGTGTGACCAGTAGTATGCCGGTGGTACGGTTTTGGTGGCACACGTCCTTGATTTGCGTGATCTGTATTTGCGCGCTATATTTCGCGTTGCGACGTGGATAATCCCGAAGAACTTGCGGTTTAGATATTTGAATACAACCGCGTAGCGAACGTTTTTTATAACTGGATAACATATTACGGCACAACAATTGAGCACTCAATATCCTTCGGCTGTGAAACACGGTACTATTTTTAGTACCAATTTTATAGATCACGCTTTTAGAACACCGGATACTTGTTGCCTCAGCTCTTAAGTCCATTTATTATGTTATATCTCCTAGTTCTGTGATTATTTTTGATTCTGTCCTCGTTCCTTGTACTTTTTGCTTGGTGCCAGCTCGATATTCTTTAATTTTCCTGTCGAATCTTTATACATCAATACGTTTGGCGATGTTTTTTTGAGTGGCATTTTTACTAGTTTTAGACGTTACGACAGGCTTACGTAAATCGTCCTGGTTATGGGGGAGTAATTGTTCCTACAATATACATAAATTCTGTTTTGGCTTCTGCCTTATTTAGGGATAGGGTTAAATTTTGATTTTCGAAAAGTCTGACAACTTTTATTTTATTACGTTTGTTCCCCGCATTTACACATCGTGGTCAGCATGTATTTTGTTTTGTTTTTAGATGGGGTTAGGGATTGGATGGGAATTTCTTATGATGGCTATCGGAAGTTAAATTGGGACGGGATTCGTCACCAGAAGTTGTGGCGTTCGAGGCGTGGCCAGTACTATGCCGGCGGGTACTAAGTGGTCGCCTTCTTTTTTTGCGTGTGCCTATCTTGTAGCAGTACTACGATTTTGATTAAGGAGGCGCCGCAAATTAGCCCGATTCACACTGGTTTTAGGTATTAGAGCACTAAAAGCCGCAGCTGCAATGTTTATATAAAATATTATAGTAGAAATAAGGCATAGTTCTTCAGGACCGTAATTGATTTAAAGGGTAGTTCTTTACGCGGAGTTTGTATACACACACGGAAGTATCTCCACTCCTCAAGTTCGCTGCTGCGTTTACAACATACAGAAGAAGACTGATTAAACTAAAAGAAAACGAGCTAATTGCTCTGATATTAAGATAGTTAATCAACAAAGCCGTTAATAAAACGTTTATTCGAAGTTAGAAACCAAATGCACAAGGCACAATTCTTTAGTATCGCAATTGAAATAAGCCACTAACAACATCTATAGTTTTTGGCCTTTGATGCACCTCTCACTCTAGTATTTTTGATCTATTCTTTTTGACTACGCCACTGATTTTATTTGACAAAGTTCTTGCTTTCCGATTACCCTAACTCAGGTGCTTGAGCGCACTATTATTCTAAGTAGTTAACTCGTAAATTAGCGTTATGTTAAGAACTAGTTACACGTTTTCCTCTTGTGGGGCTCGTACGACGGTCTTCAGATGGCTGATCCAGTACTTTTTATATGATTACCTTAACCTCGTCCTGAGATTACGCTAATACGTTCCTTAAAACTAGCAGTATCCGGACGGCTTACTGATGGATATTACTTCATTAAATAACGCTCTTGTGAGTTGGTACGTAAGCCTCCGAACGGCTGACCCTGTACGTTTATTTAATTACCTTAGCCTACAGTCTTAGAATTACGCTAATTACGTGCCCGTTATATTAATATGCCCGTCTCCGCACAGCTGACGAACCCGCTATAACAAGTTAGTAACGGCGACTACTCTGTAGTTTCCCATCATTTCTCCGGCCCTCGGACAGCTGGCCGAACCGGCGTTAGAGGAGAATTGTTCCAATAAGTTGGTCACCCTCAACACGAACCCGCTCTTGGTGTACTCACGTAACTTTCTCCCAACTAACTCCACGGGAATTGCTCAGAACTAAGGGTTATTCGCTTTGGAGCCACTACAGCCGGACCGTTAGAGTGTAATTAACGCTCGTGCTCAACTATACCACTCTTTTTATATAGGAATAATAATATCACTAAATTAATAAAATATTACAGTACCTATTTGTGAAGTTTTGTATTACTCAACGTTAAATTTGTTTAACCATGAAATACCAAATTAAGATTCCAGAAGTATTGTTCAAATATTAAACCATAAGCGCAGTTCTTTACGCATTTAGTATCACTCGATGCCAAATTAAACCATAAACTTTAAACATCGAAGCTTTAAAGATCATTCAGTATAATTCTTTTTGCTACACCAAAGCCAACCTCGAACTAGAATATGAACCATAATTCAAAAACATAAAACTAAAGATCTCCATCGAAGATATTTGTTATTTTAAAGCATTTGGATGGGGGTAGTGTGGACTATAATTTAATAGGGCAGCTATCGGATTATTAAATTGAGACTGGATTCTTCACTCGAAGACGTGTGGTCCGTACGCGTAGCCAGTAGTATGCCGGTGGGGAACTGTACTATCTTTTACCGGCGCGCGTTTATTTTATTTCTCGTGCCCTACTCTATTTGGCGTTACGGCGTGACTACTTCGATTTGCTCGGTAATGATTCCGAAATTGAGTCAATACGTCCGAAGTTAGAATGTTTATTCAATAGTTAGTATAACACGCCAATAATTATTGCACACCGGTTCGGTTCCCGTGATTTAGTACGCTCCAAGTAGCCACCTATACCTGGTTAAATATGAACGCTTTTACCACTCATGTCGGAAAGCACCACTAGAGTTTCACTCAGATAATTTCGCTCTTGAGTAATTTTGACACTTGAGGATTGACGAGTACGAAGAATTTTGCCGCTCTATTGTAAAACACCGTTAGATTTTGGGTTTAGACTCGATTCGTTTCCCTTTGCTTTTTGTTGAGTGAGCCTTGCTATTTCTCAGTCTCCGGTTTGAGCGCACAATTGTTCTAAGTAAATTATTTATTATACTTGAATTTAGGGTATTACCAAGTCCTCTTGTGCGCACGGTCCGCACGTTTATTTAAGTAACTTAACCTTTGCCTTAGATTTACACTAATACTTCCTTATGCTTTCCTCTTTTGAGGATGGTACGCAGTCGCCGCACGGATCAACTCGCACGTTTATCTGAGTACCTTAACCTGTTCCTTAGATTTACGCTATTTAGTTTTCTTCGAGCTATCAGTGCCGGACGGATCACCGCTAGACCCTGACTAATTGATATTTATTACTTCCCTATTGGGTTGGTACGTAGCCGCCGGACGGGTTGACTCGTACGTTTATTTGATTACCTTATCCTAAGGTCTTAGAATTAATTAGGTTCCTTATGTTAACGTTCCCGCTGCCGGACGGATCAGGTAGGCGCGTGTTATACGGTTATGGCTAGTTAACGGTTTTGCTTTCTCAATTTTAGTTGGGAGATATGGTAGGGATAAAGTAAATTAATAATTTAGTAAATACCTATTTGTGTAGTATACCTTAGGCTCAACGTTACTTATTGCAAGTTCGGTTTAGACTTGTCGCTATGGTTGCTACCACCAAGACTAGATGCCCCGACTCCCTATTTAGTTACGTTCGATATACATTTGTGGTAAGCCAGAAGAAACCATGATAAAGAAAAAACCTTTAAAATTCGTAAGCGTTATGAACAGTTCGAGCGAGCAGGTAATACGTATGAATCTTTGGATTCGATTTCAAAATCGGCATTCTATTAGCCAAGTAGCCATTACCACCAAATAACAAAAGAAAGAAAATAATCGTAAACAATGTCGCTGTCCAGGTAAACTGCGCTATAAAATCCGGAAGTCGATAATATTTGCTACTTTGCTGTCGAAAAGTGCCGCTGACTGGGCAAACGCTGAGTCTAAACTGATTTAGAAAACGAAACAGAGCTAACATTAGTTAGCTAATAAAAAAACAAGTGCTGCTTAATGCAAATCATCACTAAAACAAGGAAGAAAAGCGAAAACAAAATAAAAACCATAACCACGGACGGAGAGGAGAGGGAGGGGTATAATAAGTGAAATGGTGATCCATCCCGCGTTTTTGCGAAATTTTGGGGATTTGGAACGGGTTTGGGCCGGAAACCCCCTGGTAGCCTGATCAACCCCTTACAATATTAAACGCAACGTATTGTTGCAACTGTTCGATAATAATTAGCTATGTCGCCGTTTTTAAAAACGGTAGATAATAAACTATTGTTACCCCGCATAATTCTTTTTATGCGCCGTATGCAGAAAAATCAGAAAGTAACTCTGAGTAACTCTAATCATCGAAATTAGGCAGGAAGCGAAGAACTTAGCCGCCGCACACCTCCTCGGCTACTTTTAAACTCTCAGTACAAAAGGGATTATATAATAATAATTACTTAGCTATTGGATTATATTGTAATAATTACTTAGCTATTGGTTGCGTAATTTTAATTCTCAATATCATGCCTCCTAAACGAAAAAGCTGCAACAATTAATAAGTCACTACCGTCGCCTACAATTTCTCAGCAAAACCAGACAGAAACCTCATCGTCGCCTTGCTCCCTATGTAAACTTCCTGTTACGAATGAACACAACGCCGTTCAACGTGAATTGTGTCTTCATTGGTGCCACTCAATATGCCTAAACTGGTCTGTCGACCACTATAACTTTGTATGCGATAATTCATTCATTCATTCTACTTGCAACCACTGTGACAATAAAGACTTTAATTCGCCTTCTAACGCGTCTACTATTTCATCTCGCCTTTATACACTTGAAAATAAATTTGACAATTTTGTCAGCTCGATTAATAATCTAATTGGCCTTCAAGACAATGACGCAATAACTGACACTCTTGCAAGTGATCAACAAAAGTCTTATGCAGCAATTGCTTCCACTGGAGTAACCACGGTTGCGAGAATTGTCAGGGCCGAAATGAAAAACATGGCCGAGGAAGACAATCACAAAAGGTGCATTGTAATCGCTGGGCTGCCCGAAAATGGTCAGGATAAACTCGCCACCCTCGCTCTTCTCCATGTGCTGGATAAATCGGCCACGGTCAACAAAGTGTTTCGCATGGGCCGA
>JASANE010005276.1:0-51755 GCA_030248225.1 Trileptium ribeirensis | reverse complement strand
TACAAAATGCTAGGACATGATGCGTGGCAAGCAGTAATGTTAAAGGCCAAACACCGGGGCCACGAAGACGGCCACTGGGTTAGACGTTAACAACCGACGACAAAAGTCAACTACTAACTGTTGACTTTTCAGCATGTTGAGGGTTTGGAAATCCTCGTAAAACTAGAAGACGGAAATATATCGAGATGTTGTCTTACATGTACACTATATTCGCCGGGAATGAGTGCTGTTTGCTCGAAGTTCGTTCGATAAAGTCAAATTTTGTTCGAGTCCTGTTCGAAATTTTGGAACACTTTGTTAAAGATTTGTTCGAAATGTGGTCGAGAATAAATAAATTTTTGTTCGATGTTTGTTCGTTCGAAAGCTGACAGCCATTTCTAGCGACTGCTTGATTATGTTGTAGACAAGGATACTCGTAATCTAGCAAATACTACCGGATTGTGACATACGTGTAATGCTATACGTTAGACACGCTAATTAGACATTAAAATTCTATGTTTTAACAAAATTCGCAATGTAAATTTATTTATTAGCTAGTATTGTGGGCGATTTCCGATGTAACCTGTCATGGGTTAAATTTTATTGTAAAACCTATGAATCGATTGGCTTGTATTTCTAGTTTATGTGCTGATTATTGCTTACCGCTATGCAATTTTTGTCCGTTTTGAATTCTGTGCATATTGTCCAAATGTAATCAACGACAGTTGTATTGAAAAATTTCGCAGCACATTAAATCCAAACGTGAAGTAATTTTGATAAACACCTAAAGTCGGATCTGGTACAGTATTTTGATTTTTTGGATTTTAATATTTCTGCATTGTGTCAGCACATTACGTTGTTTTCTATGGTAATTGCATCTGTCTAACCTGAAGGTTAATTTCGTTTCAGTATGTGCAACTACCTAGGACGGTGTAACGAATGTCAAGCATATAAGTTATTGTGCTTATTTTTTTATTCCGGATTACACTGCACTCAATAGTTATATTTAGCAATTTGCTGTGTTTGGTCGTTTAGCTGGTTTTCCATTGTTTTCTTTATTATTTTATGTATCTCAGATTTTATTCGTTTCAGTTTCCTCACCATGGTCTTGGCGAAGCGCTCGTTGAGCATTTGCTATTTTATCGTCACGATTTGCGATCGATTAATATTCTTCAATTAATCAACAATGCATCGTCGGAAATTATTGAGGGAACACTTGTCGAAGTTGTAATTGCATGTAGGTGTAGTTTACTTTTTTTTGGGCCCAGTAGTGCCAAATAAAAATCGGTACCTGGTTTTAATGTTGCTCAATTTTACACCAACATGCTTACCGGTACTGTGGCGTTTTTGGCTGACGTTTTTGCCCGGTGCTGTTTGGGGAAGGTATATATGTAAAGTGGCATCATTGTGCATTAAAGTCATGCAATTTTTTGCAATATTAGCAACATTACAAAACATAATCAAAAACATTGGACAAAATCAATTATGATCAAAATTGCTAACAATGTTGAATTTTTTGGATATCCTTGTATTTGGATAATCTACGTACCTACCTTAGCTGGCGACCATGCACGGCTAAGATTGAGGCGAATAACAAAAATATAGTAGTTATACTAGATGCTTCCATAAAACTATCTACTTTGCGCTAGGATTAGTAGTAGTATAACCATTTATTTCCGGTCATTGGATGTTGTAGCTCGAAGGGTTTTGCATCCGGAGTTAAGTCCATGATCGCGAGCCCAACCTGACTGCAACTTCCTCTGCCAGCATTATGCAAATATATCACAACATTATATATATAGAGCAAATTTAAATATATATACATGATTTAATAAACGAATTAAATCAGAAAAAGAGGTATATTTCTGATTACATTTTCCGAACAAATTTTAAAAATCTAGTTAAATCAACCCTATCAAGTAGTTTCTTGAAATTATCTCGACAAGACGCATGAACAACAATTTTATTCAAAAATACACCCCTAACAGTCTGCAGAAGTGTCTCTTAGATAGAACAAATGATATATTAATTCACAGTGAATACATTATAAGAAAAGGGTATACAATGGAATAAAAAGAGAACCAGAAAGGGGTTATTCCTCTTACAGCTGATTATAGGTTTCTATCATAATGTAAAAATGATGTTAGATTAATTAATGGTTGATTCATTACAATAACTGGCTGTTGGTTCCATGCATTTCTGATTTTCTCAGAATTCGCCACCTGCCCTTTTAACAACATGTTGAAATTATAAATTTTGGTGACCAAGCTCCTAGCGTTTTCTTGAACCCATATACTGTGCAACCGTATTTGGCCTATGTTCCTCAGGTTTGTACATGTCTATGGTTTCTTCGGATGCCGATAAAATTTTTACTGTTAGACATATTCTAACGGTTGCTGTGAGTGCGTAGCAGTGGACTCTCCAACAGGAAAACACTCTTCCCCACACGCTTTGATGGCTGTTTTTCAAGTTGGCGCAAATTCCAGGTTATTCAGACCTTTAGGCAAATCGTACATACGAGTTTTACATACTGAGAAAGTGGTGCTTACATTTCCGCGTGCCTTCCGGCTTATTCGATCGGGAAGCCATTTTCTGAAAAGTATATGCCTTTAAGCGTGTTAGTTTCCGGTTGCCTTTTCCATATTGTGCTAAATGTGTTGAAACATGCTAGTTTGTGGCGGCATATTAGCGCAATTATTGTTGTTGACTTCATGTCTGTCCAAAATAATTTACGAAAAATTCTTGGACGAAGTCAGCTTGAGCTCTGGAGCTTATACGCTGAAAAACCTTGTTGGACCCGAACATGGAATGCAAAAAATACTTCTATTAATTGCTTAAACCCTGTTGTAATTTGTGCTACAAATTGTTTGCGGCGTTATTTTGCTTTTAGTTGAGCTTACTTGAGCATCGTGAAATTGAAGCCGTGTATTGTAATATAATTTCTTTCCGTGCTGATATTAATTTTGATGTAATGTAAAAATCCATCAAAACTGCTAGACAACTATGTACATTATGGAAAAATGCAGACAACTGATATTACAGTTTTGGGTACCATTGTGACATAAAATTTATTCGAATTTTCAAGGGTTAGAGGTGGTGTGACTTTAATGAAACCTTTGCAAAGATTTGTGTTCGTACCTATTAGTACGTTTTGCACCATTCTTTTTTATATTACCTGTTTTGGAAGTATCCAAATTTTTCTCTATCAGTTATAAAACGGTTCAAAGGCCGTTTTCTTTATTCCCGATTTATATGTTTCTCTGAAACTGGTGTTTCATTTATTTCGTACTTTCCTTCACGAATGTGAACAAATGCAAATACCTTGCATGGTCGAAAACTTGTAGCGCTTACTTTCCTGTAGCAGCGAAGTCAAAATGTTGCGATGCTACATATAGCTTATTTGGGTCATTATTACCGAAATAATACGAATTTTGTGTCAAAAAATACTCAGCGCCTTAAAATCTCATTTGGTTAGGTTATATAGTTTTACTTATATATAAGTGTAGTTATAATACGTTATGCTATTGTAAAGATTTGAATATTTACAACTACGTAAGAGTTGAAAAATAAAATATTGTTTCTTACAGCCCATCAAAGGATATATTGTACGATTTTATGTATACATTGTATTTTAGCGGTGCCACAATGCGAACGTATCCTTGTTCATCCTCACACGCTCTACGTTCATTCGTACAAATCGCCGACTTTTTGTGATTTTTGCGGTGTGATGCTTTTCGGTCTTGTCAAGCAGGGACTGAAGTGTAACGGTACGTACATAATCTTTCCAAACGTCTTCGTTTTGCATGTGTTGTAAGTATGAACAAAATTGAAACTAACCCCAAAATGAGTAGCAATAGCTAATTTGTCAGCTGGTCATGGAGAATGAAAAATTTGGTAATTTCGCGCGCAATGATTCAGTGGAGAACATGAAAGAAAATCAATTACCATACCTTATATGCAAAATAATGTTTGTGCCACAAGTACTTAGAACAGTAAATGTTGAAAATTTTAGGCATTTAAAAACCAGAATTTAGGCTCCAATACGGTTTTTGCCTTTTACTGCATTTTGACATTATTCCGACTGCTTCCTCGCATGTGCATGCTATTTGCAAAATTATTTGTCAAAATATAGATATTAATTCTAATTTTATACTAATTATGTATATACTTCCTTTATCTTCCTTCCGAGTTTTGAAAAAGCCATATTTATTTTTCGATGCATTCAATCTCAGCATTTTGCAGTTTAATGCAAAAAGAAACATAAACCTATAATGATAGTATTATTCCTCCAAGTTTATGTTAGTTTTTACACTAAACTCCAAGTGTTATAATGTGTCGACAAACGATTGTGGCGTGTACAAAATCAGATATAGTACGGAAAGATTATAAATTTAAAATTTCAAATTCCGAGCCGTTAACAATCCTTCCTTGATCTTGACATTAATGACTAAAACAGCACGCCTAAGAAAAATATGTAACGGAGTGCCTTAATGTTTGTACGTCAACATTTTGTGTATAGGGTTTTCAGTAAAACTGGGTTGCCCCAGGCGCCGGCACTTTTTGTTTATTTTTTGAAGCTCTGTCTAATGTCAACATCCTATAAATAACTTTAATTAGCCAAGACATTGGATCTATCTTGGTCATGGAGGAAGGAAGGCGTAGGAAAACGGGTTTATGTACTGTTGTTGTTTTAACAGGATCAGTTTGCTAGACAATCATTGTAACAGAAGTCAGGTGCCAGTACACAAAAATTTGATGACTGGTAGCATGTGACGGTGGTGATCTATTACAGCACATTTTGTCGGGATGCTGGTTCCAGCCTGCAAAGTTCGGAGACATTCGTGTGTGGGGGTGTCGGGTGCCCCATGCACGTAGAAGTTTGATGACATACTTCCCGTGTTTCCATAATACATTGACCGTTTCCTCCGCTAGTATGTATATGTGGTGAGCTATTGCAGCACGTTTTGTCGGGAAGCTGGTTCCAACTTTCATAGCTAAAAGACATTCGTGTATGGGAGTGTCAGGTGCCCCCAACACGTAGAAATTTGATGACATACTTCCCGTGTTTCCATAACACATTGACCGTTTCCTCCAGTAGTATGTAACGGTGGTGAGCTATTGCAGCACGTTTTGTCGGGAAGCTGGTTCCAACCTGCATAGTTAAGAGACATTCGTGTATGGGAGTGTAAGGTGCCCCCGACACGTAGAAATTTGATGACATACTTCCCGTGTTTCCATAACACATTGACCGTTCCTCCGGTAGTATGTAACGGTGGTGAGCTATTGCAGCACGTGTTGTCGGGAAGCTGGTTCCAACCTGCATAGGTAAGAGACATTCGTGTATGGGAGTGTCAGGTGCCCTCGGCACGTAGAAATTTGATGACATACTTCCCGTATTTCCATAACACAATGACCGTTTCCTCCGGTATTATGTGACGGTGGCGATTTATTGCAGCACGTTTTGTCGGGAAGCTGGTTCCAACCTGCACATTTGGGCGACCGGCATGTGTTGGAGTGTTATATAATACAGGTATTACAGCATGAGTGGACATTTTTCATTTGAGCGTCGCTGACTGGATTATTTTTTCTCTCCTTGTCAGGCCACACGCTTTGTCTCGGAGAGGTGGGTGCCTGACATCAGTGGGTGTAACTGTGATGCTTCAACTTTCCAAACCATTCTTTCTGTTCGATCCTCATACGGAGCAGTATTTTTGCGCTGTTTAGGGAAATCGGCACGTCGTGTTTATTTGTGTAGTGAAATAGTCCGGCGTCAAAATTATATATAAAATATTTGTCTTGTGTCTGTAACGTTATAAAACCGTTATTTTGATTAGATACATATTGTTTTTAAAGGCATAATATTTCCTATTTCGATTACTATGCGTAATCTCTTCGGACTGCACTGGGCTTCTTTATTGCCAGCATTGTAGGTATTTTGTAGAATATACATATTACGCTTGAGTAAGCTTAAAGTGACCCGACCAACCGTCCTGTTTTGTAACAACCGATACCGAATCGCAAACCCTCGTTACGGAAAATAGGCTGAAATTCATTGGTTTTTCGCTAACCGAAATTGGCAAAATCAGATCCAAGTGCCAAAAATTATACCTTGTGTTCGAACAGAATTTGGGCGGTTTCAATTTGCAGAAATTCGGTTCCCTAAAGCATAATCATTTAAATTTAGATTACTTAGTATTCTCAAACAAATTTAATGCAAAAGTGACGTCACAAGTAAATTTATCCTGTAGTTAAACCCTTGGTGTTCGTGAACAAAACGGTTTAAATCAAATTCTACAAATTTTGTTTTTCAAAAATTTATGTAATTTTACTTGAATTTTCGCGGACACAAAATGGCTAGATTTGTGCTGGAGCAGTGTGCTCGCGAATATTTTTTACACCAAAATGACCAAAAAAGCGTTCCGCAACTATTTTGAATCAAAATTACAAATTAGGATAGTTGAAGGGATCGTATCTTGTTTTCTCGCGCATTGTAGCTACATGTCTTCCGTGTACATTACAGGCTGTGGTCTCAATTACCACAAAAAGTGCGCTTCGCGTATTCCGAACAACTGCTCTGGAGCCCGTGCACACCAGCGCCGTCCGTCGGTTATACCGTTGAGTCCTCGAAATTCGGTCACCGGGACTCTATCATCGGCAGCCGGCGCCGCTGTAGGCTGCGGCTCGGGTGAATTTCGGACTCCGGTTGCCATTACTCAGAGCGTACTGCCTGTTACATCGGTTTATGACGCGGCTGGTACTCAACAGCCTCCATCGGTTAACTACTATCAACAGTCACCAGCAACGAGTCAAAACTATGGAGCAGGTAAGAGATTTATAATACCAGGAAGGCTCCGCAAAAACACAGATTAAAGCTTGACGGGCGTCTTGTGAACAAAATTTTTGTGCATATACAGTACCCACCGAAAATGACTGACGCTCGCTCGAAATGAATTTGTTATAAAAATAAAATTTATTATTAATTTAAACAGTTTAAACAGAAATCCCGAGCGAGTCTCTCGCTCGAAATGCGACAAACATTTCAGGCACGTACTGTAGATGGTGTGTATATGTGAGCATGCAGTATCTGTTACTTTGCTGCAGACTTTTGCAGCTTTCTTTCTTCATCCTACGACGAAATGTATAAATCTATTGTTATATTTCAATGAACCTTAGTCATCACTGGAGTCCTGTTTGCAAAAATTAAGTTTTGCGAATTTGTAGTTATTGGATGTCCGCAAGTATATATATGCCATCGCCAAGTGGTTGACAATCTACAGTTTGTTTTTCAAACGCTACATCGGCTGTCTGATAACCAACAACGTTGTACCACTTTGTTGTGCACTTTTGTCGGATCTTTTTGTTTGGTTTTTCCAAATTGACCACCTTCCAATTGAACAGTAATGATTTAGCGTTTTGGTGGATTTCTACGTTATGTTTTACCGTGACTTGATGTCTGTCTTGTAATTTGCAGTGACACCGTTTCGCGTTTACTTAAAGTATTCATGAAGTCCGCGCTACATTGTAGCAGTTGTATCCTGGTACAAGTACAGGAACCCATACAAAACCTTGGTCTATAGACATGTTCTAACCATGTTCTAGAGCATCCTAACTCAGACCCCGCTCACTTCGTGCATAATTTAATTTTTAATGACATATATAAGTAATTTTTTTAGTTTCTTTTTAGATATTATGTATTTCTGCTAAATTTTTATTATGGCAGTCATGCTATTTTGCAAATATACTTTATATTTTATATACATAATTTTATAATTTCATAGAAATTGTCATTTGCTTTATTCTTTTTGTGTTTCATGCAGAACATAAGAACAAAACTATATCGAACTCTAGTTATGTGTTATTTCTCTTCTTTCTTTACAGGTTCCACCGTACAACCGCCAATTATTACACCGCCACAATGCGCGCCCGATATATTTATCACTACCGACGACGATACTTTGGTATCAGCTTCGGTACGTTACGTTGTTTATAATATTATTGATCGATCTACTCAAGAAAAAGTTTTGAACTAAAATACAGTACCCGCCAGAACTCACCGGAGCTTGCTCAATGTTTTCTCAGTGCTAGCTCAGTGTTCGCTGGAAGTTCACGCACCGCTCTCTTAATGTTTGCTCGTTCGAAAAGCGCACAACTATATATCTGACAGATGACTGAATTTTCTTAATTAGCTTAAATCGTGATTGCAAAGTAATCACATATTCATTTTTCTTTATAAAAAATTTGTGTTGATATTTGCTCGTAGCCTTGGTTCATTGAGAAAGTTTCGGGCGATGGTACGGAGTTCAATTTGAGCATCCGGCTAAAAGCGTCATCGACGTCCCGGAATTGTATTCGATTATGCAATACACAGGTGTAAAAAAGGACACCGTGTTATAATCGAATGAGTTTGTAAAAGAAAGCACCACCTATAAGTATCCTGTCTTCTCAATTCGCTGAAAATTTTGGGGGCATGACCCGGAGGCTCCCAAAAATCGCAGGCGCCCACCCTTCGCCCACATTTGGACAAACCAGGCATTATCAAAGATTTATGGATAGTTTTTCGGGTGCGAACGTATTATTTTGTGCTCCCAAAATATTATGATGGTGCTCCTGGGGTTTTTATGCACAAGTTTTAAAAAGGGGCTTTTAATACTGAAAAATACTGTTTTAGTTGCAGTAGCATATGTTATATTACCATTATTATGCAACAGTATAACGAAGAACTACTAGCTATAATACATAATCACACTTTGAAATTTGTCCCGAGAATGAACATGGACGCACTATAAACTCCTTCATTGTTCGGGATGCTGTGGATGGGCCAGTGATATATAGCCAAATCGAGTTACAGGAAAAATAGGAGTTGAGGATACTTATTCAAAAAGTTCGTGTGTAAAACCTCGATGCGGCTTCTTAAGGATGCACTTCCTGTAAACAAATCTCAGAGATGCTTGTGAACACTTACTATTATCAGACATTGATTTGGTTATTGTTGCACTAGCTTACAGCTATTTTTCCTGCAGTTTTTTTCCATGCTATACATTCTGTACTGTTAGTGCTTGGAGCTAATTAATTCGTACAGCCATTTTTCAATAGCTTTTAGCATGGCTTACAAACCATTAAAAATATTAAAAGAGCAGTCGGTATTAATTAATTTAGTCCCGTTTAAAATAATTTCTCACCGACCTTCAGCAGTTTTTCTTCAGTCAATTTTTTTACTTTGTTTTAGTTACTAACCCCGTTATCCCGCAAAGATCGTAGCTCGTCGTGGAGTGGACGTCCGCTTTGGATGGAGGTTGAAGATGCTAAGCGAACCAAGGTAAAGATGAAGTAAAATAATTGCATTGGACTCATCAAAAGCAAACTTTGGTCCTTATTTTTACTAGCGTTGCGTGTGCAACCTGGTGGCGGTTGTTTACCAGGTGACGAAATCTTTTATAAACTATGACAAACGGTAAAATATGAATGCGATTATATCTCTGAAGGCGGACATGTCGTAGTGACTGTTCGATAATACGGCGATGGCATGTGCATAGGCAGTTTCAGTTATTAAACACGCGCTTGAGTTGGTGTACACCATACCGTTGCACGACTGTAGGCCTGTTTGTATTATGCAGTGGACTGCGCAGGAGAATAACTAGAAGCTGCGCCGAGGCAGTTGGATTAGTAATGTCATTTAACATTTACCGTAAATATTTATCGTAACTCAAGTAATATTATTGATAACAGTAAAATTACACTAAATTGCTCAAAAGCACAAGCTTTTCCCTGGTGCAGAGGTTGATGCAGCATATTATATTCCAAGATTTCTATCTAATGATGTATGTGCTATGAATGTTTGATCTAAATTGTACTGACCAATCCCAATAGGATATAAATAACAGCAACTAATAACGGCATGGTGTGTTGGTCCAAACTATGCTGATTTTGTAAACGTTATTGTATGAAGAAGGGCTTTTTGGGTTTATATCATTACTACAGGTAATTTGGTTTACTGTATTATACCTTCGAAAAAGTATAGCTCCTTCTGTTTTACCACTTACTAGATTATAGACCATAAAGTCTTTATATGAACAGATTTTGGACCCAACTAATAGATTTGTTCAACGCTTGCTAGTAAACGGAAAGAGATGCAGGCAAATAATTTTAGTTATATGTGCCACTCCATGATCGCATGCAATGGTAAAAAAATTTAGGGAATTCCGCCACTCTGTTCTTGAGTTATAAATGTTGCAGTAAATATTGCGTTTAATACACTGTATATTGCAAAATTTTCTGTTGTTTGGTAACTGTTATCTGCGATTAATTGCATGTCGTCGATGGCTATTTTCAAGACTTACCGTGCTATTATACACTATTATACGTTAGGATTTACCGTAAAGCTCAAAAAGGATCATAGTATCTTGAATTAACGTCTGCATACACCTATGAAAATACACAATTGGCAAATATTGTATTTATATTCAATTTTAGGTGCCACATCGATTTCAAACACATACGTATACCAAGCCAACCGTGTGTCAATATTGTAAAAAGCTGCTCAAAGGATTTATTCGACAGGGTCGCCAATGTCTAGGCTAGCGTTTTATTATTCAATTATTTTTTTGGGGGGCTACGTGATGGCATTTATCTCTACAAAGTACAAACGTAGTCTGAAATCAATGGTCATATGATCGCGGATAGAATATTATTCGCTTAAGATCACTGTAGTATTTCAGGTGTAATATTTCAGCAACCACCAAACCACATTTAGAAGCCTAATCGCTAGTACTGAACTGCGCAACGTACCGTAAATTGAAATATCTCAGCGCTAAGTCGTGCGATTAATATTTCATTTAAATATTTTTATAAATTCCACCACTAATTGATGTATTCGGAATATTTTAAAAATAACATCCTGCGCCAGTAGTCTGCAATAGTGCTGAACACATTCCTGAATTTAATGATATAACACATTCCAATAAAACGAATTCAGACACATTTTGTAATACTAATTTGCGAAAGAAATATGTTTAAGATTTCCACTTCAAAATTAATAATGGTTTTACAGCGAGAGTTAATACTGGAGGTCTATTATTACTATTTAGAATTTTACACAACGAACCATTTAGCAGCTGTGTCCAAAGAGTGCTTTCACTTAGCGCACAGAATTTATGAGTATACCGAAAAGCGAGGGTATATCGGCTACATACTGCGAGTACAGAAACGACCATCAGTTGTAGCTATAATAATTATAAAATATATTTAATGTAATAATAGATTTATTATTATATATTTATAGATTGTAAATACAATTGTCATAAAAAATGTGAAGAATTCGTACCGAAAGAATGTGTTGGTCCGGTTTTGACACAGTCGCCATCGATTTCACTCAGCGGCGGTAGGTGAATTTGAATAGTTGTTATTTTTAAAATAGTATTGAAATTTAAATTGGCACCACATGCGTTTAAATATGAGACTAGATAATAGAAAAACGTAAGAATATAGAAAAACGTAGGAAAAACACAGAAAAAGCCATTATGTATGATAAAATGGCCATTGTTATATCGGAATATATTGTCTTCGTTATTCAATAGCCTTGCCTGTCCAAAGTGATGGACGCCCTCTTTTCCCTCATATTTGCCCACCCTCACATGCCTGAAATCATATCCAACTCAATACATGATTTGTTAATTCATGTACTCTGCATACTAAATATTTTTAAAGATTATTTAGTACTATTTGTAATGCTAAAACAATGTGTTATAGCCTGAAAATATTTGTGACCAATTTGAGTATGTAGGCTTGTAGTATATACAAGAAAGATTTGTTCTCACCAGCGTTTTCTATATTTTCTCAGGAATTGAACACAACCACTACTTTTCGGACAACAATGGACAGGCCAATAACGACATGCAGACGCACATAGCACGAATTACCATATACTTAATTTCGAACGAACTAAAGTTAAGCAATACTGGAGCCAATTTTGACATTATAAGTTTATCATGAGTAGCCGTCTGGGCGGAGTAGCATGCTCAGTTTGACAGGGGTACCGCGCACCCTGGAAAATATAATTTTGACAAATTGTACGGGAAATGCTGTAAATCCAGGAAAATTAGGAAGAAATTCGGATTAAAGCTAACATTTTTTATGCTATTTGGGGATCCATATTTTTTCAGATTTGGATTCAAAACCATTGCAAACATTGCAATAGATTGCAAGTACATAGATTCCTGGAATACATAATATAACAATAATTGGTGTGTGTTTGCTTCGTTAAGTTTTCACATTCTTGATAATGCACTGTCGCAAAGATTGTCCAAATGTTGCTATGAATATCCGAAAATTTCAGGAAATCCGCGAAAAATTTGGCATTTTAATCCGAGATTACGGGCTTTTTTCTGAAAATATAGAGTAAACCATGTTTGATGGTGGTCTTATGCAAAATTTTTAATTTACAAGATGTGCAGGTCATACTATAGTCGCCAAATATTCTCGCGTGAAAATAATCTCGAGACTTGATGTAAAGCAATTTGGTTGTGTGAAAACAAGCAGATAATTTTGTCTCGAAATCTGCTAGGTCTTTCAGGCAATATTTTTTGGTGCACGAGTGTGTCCAAGGCCAACATTTTTCAAAGAAGTTTTCAGACACAGTCCTTACCCAGTGTCCATTTTAAAAAAACCTGGTCCTACATGTATTTTATTCAGAAATATTTACAATTAAAATTTAGACTTATACCAGAGACATAATATTGACCGTATTTATCTACTATTGTTTGAAGGCAACCTTGAATAGTAGGCAAACATTACGCTATATGTAAGTTGACTCTCATTGATTTAAATGCCGCCGGACATACAATTATTTATGAGTAATTTAAGAATCAGGTATTGGATCTGCTGGACAAGATGGTGTTGACGGCGAAGTGACCACACCGTCAGAGCGTGGCAGTGCCTCGGCGACTGATGGGGGTGAAAATCTCTCAGGTGACGAGGAAGAAGAGCCCGGGTAAGTCCCGCAGGTTTTGTCTGCAATAGGACTTAAATTTGCGTTTACTTTGATTATCGTGGACGGAATTGTTTAAATACTATTTTAGATTAAGACTTCGATGTTGAGTACGCTGAAACATAAAAGTATTTTTTCACGCGTGACACCGTGCCAATATACTTCTGCCATATATTTATGCACTATTATGTCATATCTCTGGGTTGGTTATATCTCGTATTCGCAAACATTTTCTGAAATACACTAAATCTTTTATAAGAGAACATTATTAATTTATTGTCAATGTAGTATTGAGCCGATTTAGTTAGCAAACACATAAATGATTGAAAACATAGAATACATAAAATTGAGTGCGATTTGTTTATGGCGTCATTACTATAATTTTTCTCGAACGGAGGCCAATCAAATATGGCAGCTGGTATGTCTCAAAAAAATTGTTTTTATGTTTATGCATAATGGAATCGTAGACATTGTGTTATGATATGGAGTAAACTTGATGTTTCATGATTTTGTTTTGACGAAGTACCTAATCATATTCCCTATTTTCCCCATACCTTTGGTTTTCGATCATGGGGAATGCCGCCGACACCACCGGGCAATGGTCCCATGAAAGTTTATGAATGAAAAATAATGAATTGTTTATAAATTCAAATAGACGACTGAAAAGAGTGTCGTTTGCAGTATCGCCTTTGTTTCTAGTAGCGCGTTAATGCACCATTATAAACCATATTATATGCTTTACTGGGAATTTGGTAGTCAAAATTTTGGACTATGTAATAAATGCAATAATGTTGATTATGATCACACAGGTTTCTGCGGCAAACTATGACATCCGGGTTATTCAGAATAATTTCGAAAAAGATTAAGTGTAAATTTAAGTAATAAGGTTGAAGAGAGTCCAGTGAATTTCGAAGAACCCGTAAATAAATTTCGAAAAATCATGCGAAACAAATCATAGTTTCTCGGAGAGATTTACATGGGATTTGTGAGTGAAACGAAGAGAAACCATAGATAAAGGGAGAATTTGTCTTTTTCATTTATTCCAGTCGGACCTAGCGGTTTAGTGATACGTTTCCGGTTGGTGTTTTTGTTGTCTATTGGTTTTTGGGTGTCCCGTTCGGGTCACTTGTTTTTATTTTTCAATAGCTTTACAGGTGTGCGAGTACACACCGTTTAAAGGTTTTGGTTTTATGATTTCCCTGAAAACTGCGTGATCGACAAAGGGCTGCCACCATACGTATTTGTTAGATTTGTTCACGGCAACGATTTGAAAAAGTTGACGATATGGGCATACTTGTTAGTTAGCGCTTCCACAATATTGGGCCAAAAATCACTGTTTTGCACATGATCTATAATTAAAGTATAAAAGTCTTGATTGCAATTTTTTTTATTTCGGGGCATAACTCGATAACGCGGTCAGATGTCAAAATATATCATCGGTATTTTGTATTTGGTCATTATTCTAACGTGGATCGGTGGTTATATTTATGTCTCATAAAGTATAACACTGCTAAGGTAGGGCAGCTGACTTTATGCAGGATATTATTCTGAGGTAGTATTTGATAATATTAATTTGGCTTTTGAAAATGTATTCATGGGCTTTTGTTGAGTCTCACAAAAATTTGTGTTGATATTTGTCATATCATTTTTCAGGCTTTCGGGTGTTTTATCTGTTTCGTCTCAAGGATAATTTTTAAAATCACACGAATATTAGTTTCTGAATTCGTTATTAAATTTAACCCGTTTTTAGATTGTTATATTTGGTCGAAGAGATACGTCTATTAAATAGCAGCCCAAAAATAATTAAAAATAGGATGAAGATCTGGTTTGAGTTTGTATTAACGTCGGCCAGACAAATTGTAAATTATATATTCCTGTAGTCAATAACCCTCTACGTTTTTTAATTGCCATAAAATGACATATTGATCCACGAAATAACGACGTTAGACACCAGTTTGTTTTGACTGTGAATCGCTGTGCGTTGGGGACATATACAAGCTTTAAGAAAGTGAAATACCACTCAAGCGCTCGATTCTGTTACACTGTATCTGTTGCAGATTTCTTTTATTACCATACACTTCGTGTACTGGTTTTGTGATAAAACGAAATACTGGGTAACATGTTAAGGGGTAAGGTATCCACTAGTTTCAAAAGTTTTCTATTTTGAATGCAAAACTTTTCGTGCTCAAAAGCGCATTTTTCCAACGCTATGTCCTGGTACAGTACAGTACACCACGTCCAACACACCATAAAAACTGTACTAAATTGAATACAAAAGAGCAACCCCAGCAAACAACGATATGTGGCCAGCCCAGACTTTTTTCAAAGCAAAATCATTGCCGTAACGCATTACAGCGGTATTATTCATTGCTGTGTAAGAGCATTTTTCACCGACAACCCTGTTTAACATCGTAATAACCTTATATATTAACAATAACATTCTTTCAGGGGTTTCTTTTTCATGCTCGTAAAGGGCATTTTTGCTACTGTTAACTATATCGATCAGTTTTCGGACTACATTTATCAAAAGAATATCGAACGAACAATAATCATTTTTGCTTGTTTTGTGCTTGTGACAAAAATTTAAATTGTTTTTTATTTTAGACCAAATATTCCGCTACAAAGGATAATTCAGTCGAAAAAACAAACAAAGCGGCCGACTGCGAAAGTGATCAAATCTGGCTGGTTAACGCACAATACCAATAATAACGCAATGGTACGCAATACTATTTGTTTATATTTAGCGTCGAAAAACTTGACTAACATGATGAAAAATTTGGATACATATTCACTATGATCTGAATGTAGTACCTGTATATATCCGTTAATTTCTATAAAATGTCTGTAATGCCGCCTCGTTGACACCATAACCTTACATCAAATTAATTTTAGACTTTTGTTTTTTGAAATTATAATATTAGGCATCCAGCATAACAATTTTACCGTTTGGCAAGAAATAATTTTGCGTATAAAAATCTAGTTTGGTCCGAGATTTGTAGGCGCTTTTGGTTACAAAAGTGAACAATGTGTTCTTAATTTATATCGATTATGTAGCGTAGCTTTGCCCCTTAACTGGCAAAATAGGACAAATTGGAGCACTAGCAGCTGTTCGAACGCTATGCGCTAGAAACGGTTGCCTTTCGAGCAGGCAGTAGTCATTTTCGGCGGACGTTGCATAGATGGCTCGTGTGCGCATGTTATAATAATGTTAGTCGCCCAACAAAATGAAGATTACTGAATCCAACGGCGTAACGTTTCTATAGTAGTTATCGAATGATTAGTAGTTGTAAGTTTTTAGTAGATTATAGCGAGTAGAATTATTGTTTTAATATGTAGTTTTGTAATATTAACTTGAATGAAAATGTTGTTTGTCGATTACTGTAGAAAAACTCAAGTTTTGTATATATATTCCAAAGCGTCTGTAGTTCTTTTCCATGTTCTGCCATTTATACGACGTTAACCTGGCCTTTCCAAATTGGTGGAGGGTGCGAGAGGCTGTCATTTTTCGGGACGCCCTGGGAAAAAGCGGCTAACCGTTACCGGTTGGTGACCTTGGGAAAATTTTGGCTCCTCCAACCAAGATGCTCGCAACGATTTTTTTGGCTTCCCCCGTTGAAAACAACAGCCAGGGAGCCCCCATTTCATTGCTGCTGGCAAGATTCGCCGCCCCACTTCCGAACCAGGACCGCTTCATGCCCCGTGGCAAAATTTTCAGCACATGGAGTAGCCTGTTATTTTTTATTTGTGCATAATATACGGTGTCACTGTACTTGGACACAGTGTCATATAAAACACCGAACTTCTAATTTGGGCATTGAGGCCGCTGACATTTATTTCGGTTGATGACGAGTATTAGTGGTTCATTGCCCTGGCAAAATTCAGAGGTTCTTCTGGTGCAATGGGCCCTGCAGATTTTTGCCGCCAACACGAAAGTACCTCAAATTAACACAAAAGTGACAGTGTTTAAGTAAAATGTAAGTCTGAAACTAAAAATTTGCTTAAAATTACTTATAACCTAAACCAGATATGTCTAGTGCGCATCTAAGGCAATAGCTCCATATTTTAGCGCTTTGCATTGGCAACGTTGAATTCAATGTCTGGATTTCGAAGTCTCGTCTTTGCTACAGTATCACGGCGTTATATTTTTTCCGCTGACCGGGCCTCCGGCTCAATCCCCTATTCATGCCCCACCGCAAAATTTTCAGCGAATGAAGTGACCGATAGCACAAGGCTTCGAAATATAATATTGGGTGCAAATGTATTAATACTTCCGCTGTCGCTGTAATAATTGGACTGGGCCCAGCGGCAACATGGTGACATTTGTTTCGTTCCAAGGGTACTTTCTTACAACTGATTTATTAGTTGACATGTTTCTGCAAAACAAAAATCATACTAAGCCTTTTGTTTAAAACAAATTTTTATAACTTTAGTTTAAATATGTAAATTTTTTATTATATAAATACGTTATTATTAGTGCATAAATGTACAGTTGCAATCAGAATTAAGTGCACATAAAATCAAACGCAGGCGAAGTCGAGCGGTTGCGCAATCGATCGATCTTCGATTAAAAGAATTTCGATAAATTAAACGCACACCAACATTTTTATTAAAATATTTTTTATTTTAAACGCAAACGAAATTCGTTCAATTAATTAATTTCCTTTTAAACGGTCGATTTTCGTTTAATCGAAATCAAACGAAACTTCATTCGATTTTTTAGCACTTAATTCTGATTGCCACTGTAATTATTTTATAATATTCCTATAAATCGTGTTATATTATTGCTAAAAGTGTTTATTTATTTTTGTATTCTAGAAACGGCGGTACTATTGGCGTTTAGATACAAAAGCACTCACAATGTATAACGACGAAAACACGAGTCGATACTATAAGGTTACAGCGCTTCTCTATTTGTTATGACATCTTGACAACATTGTTACAATATGCTAAATATGTTTTCAAATTTATACTTAAAGATTAGACCAGTGTGCGGTAGCCTTTCTCAACAACCAGCTGCACCACGATTTTAATAAATCACATAATCGTATCAACCGGTAAAACATTTACTATTAACGTTGTTTTCATGCAATACTGTTTTAAACAGGTGGAATATTGAAGCACAAATTTTATCTCACTAATGTGTGATGTGAAGTTAGCAATATTTTAGATAGGGACAAAGTGAGCGTGACATTTTGCGTATCGAACCATGCATTTTCAGATATAACTGATGATTACGTTTTACCCAGAAGCGACATAGTTTGATTGGTGCCTTGTTCATGGGGAGATCAGCCGTACAATTGGTAATAATTTAGGTTTTATTTTAACTAACCAAGTTGAACTATTATTTAACATATGTTTATAACTTTCCTTTGCTTGTATTACAGTTCCGGTATGGTGCATTCTTATCTGATACATGTTGTAAAGGTAGATTCTCTGTCTTGTTTGAAAAATATTTTGTTGCTTATGTAATATTTATAGGAAATTGCTCTTAGTGAAATTCTATCGGTCACGTGTAATGTAGCACATGGAAATGCTCCCGGAGCAGCTTCATCTGGCGACAACTCTATAGCAACGGCTGCTAGTAGCAATAGCACTGAAAGCGGTGATAAATCTCAACAAGCTGCGCTGATCCCAATGTCTGGAGATCAGTCAAGGGCTAATTCTGCAAGTCCAGGGCCATCGTCACAGGGTGGCCTGGCGGTTGCTGATTTGGCGGGCGTTTTGCCTCAAGTTTCAGGAGATGACCGGCAAGACACAGCTGAAGTACAGCAGCCAAGCTTTAACCTCAAAACGGCTTCGGTTACATATCATGTTTGTAAGTATTTGTGGTTTATAAATATAAGTTCAGGTTTTTAAGCAGCTAAACAGGATTTTCTTCAGGTTAGTTTTTGTTGAATAACTGCCTTTAGTATACATAATAACTGCAGTTAGTGCACATTCTCTCGCATTGTAATGTTCGTGTTTCCATTCAATTGTGAAGTGATTCGTCGTTTAGTTTCTATGTCTTCATGGATTTCGTGATCAATACGAAATAGCCTTTTTGCTGTGGTATTTATTGAAATGATAACTTTTAATATAACAATAAATTATTTTGAACAAGTTCATTCTTTTCTATTTTAATTTTATGCGGTAGTCTTGAAATCGATTTTCCTACGATAAAGCAGGAACGTTATGCCGCTATTCGTATTTAGAAATAATTTGCTACTTTGAAACTGAAATTGCTAATAGAAACCCGATTCAAGTATCAGGGGTCGGCGGGTCAACTTACGGATAAAGGGATTATTTCATCATTAGCATAATATCTTTGTTGCATGTCCTGCATTAGGCATGATGTCAAATTATGCTTGTGTATGTGTGGCAACTACAAACGACAAAATACGTTAAACCTTGCGAATTCTGTGTGTTTTGTTTTAAAAACCAATGCCACTGGTTGTATTGCGCGTGTGCTCTAACTTTCGATACCGCTGTTGTGAATAGTAAATGTCTGTGAACATCTTTGGAGGAGAGTCAAAAAATGAAAGGTCAGCGGCTGAGTTAGAGGTCTCTTCTGGTCAGCCTAATATCACTGCAAATTTGAGCTGATCTACGGGAGAAAATAAACATGGTATCTGAATTCCGTAGAATAGCGTGATTTACGTGTTCAAATGTAGCACGCTCCTTGTTGCCCTATACTGTGTTAAATTTGTTGTCGGTGTGCGACTAATTTAATATCATGTCGCTTAATATTTCGAATGAGTGTGAAAATTAACTGCAGTCATCTCTTTGTACGGCTGTTTCTTTGACACATGGCCGAATTTTGATTTGAAAATGGCTCTATGCTTTACAGTTTCTGTTGAAGAAGCTTTAGGTATTCTGTAATTGATCATAATGCTGCAAAAATTTTGTTCAAATCGATTGAGCAGTTAAGTTTGAAAAATGGCTAAAATTATGTTATAATATATTATGTGAATTTGTTCTCTTGTTCCATAGCCTTTATGTAATACTGTTCGACGTTATTGAAAAAGTTATCTCTCAAGCTATGCTCAATTAATAATAATTTCAGTATGATGTTTGTTCGGCAGTTTACAGCAACTTACAAAAAACCTGAACTGTTCAATTTTTTTGTGTTTTTCTTAGTGCAAAAACACAATGAAATTTCAAAAAACAAACCTAAATTTCAAAAAACACATATTTTAGCACAGCATGAAGTTAAAAACCTGTTACAGTTATATCTGGCTTGCAATATATCAGTAACAGCGGATACTCAAACCCATATGAAGTTCCAAATACATATCCATGTGCGAATTTTTGATAATATGCCATTACCATAATAGTATGTTTTAAAAACTTCAGGGGCACTGCTCGTTATGAAATCCGATCGACTCTATAGTAATCGGAAAACTACCGCCATAGAGCTAAATGGACCTGAGAGTGTTATGACGATTTGTTGATTAGGCACATTCATCTGAGGGGTAATTAAGGAAAATGTTCAAAAATATTAACAGTATTTTTGTCGCCAATTATTGGAGACCTCATAGCGGGTTTTCTGTTGTGTTGCCTGGACCAATCATTATGGCAATAAAATGGTGTATCTTATTACAAAATGAAATATTGTTACTACATTCGGCAGAAATAATCACTGTTTCGTCAGATTTAAAATTTTGTTTTGAACGCGTAATTTTTCCGAAGTTTGTTCGGCGTTTGTCGTACAACTTATTCGTGGATTTGTGTTGGTATACCGATGATGTAAACTGATTTGTTCCTCATTCAGGACTCACAATCGATTTCTCATTGGTACCTTAGCTGCAGTTGCAGAGAGTAAATCATCGCTTCACAATATTCTCACTGCCTGCTTCAAAAGGTTTATCCTGACAA
Source organism: Trileptium ribeirensis (assembly GCA_030248225.1). Taxonomy (NCBI): domain Eukaryota; kingdom Metazoa; phylum Nematoda; class Enoplea; order Enoplida; family Thoracostomopsidae; genus Trileptium; species Trileptium ribeirensis. The sequence goes on along the minus strand of JASANE010005276.1, from coordinate 30,940 downwards.
TAATACTTCAAATCCCAAACTTGTTACCTAAAAATATTTTAAATACAAATTTGCTGTGAAAACTAAGTGGCTTGGACACACTTCACGACAACATTTGAAAACGAATCTTTTTTTCGGCGGATTTGCTGAAAGTATTGTGCCACATCGCTGATTCTTTATGTTTCAGTCGCATCAGGGGAGAATAGAAGTTTAGCCTCTTCTATTGATGAAATTAATCAGTGGTACCAGGCAATTCGTTCTGCACTCATGCCGGTGACTCCACAGTCCAGTTGTGGAAGCCAAAAGATGGAACGGTTGACAGGTTAGTTTAATGATTGACTAAAATATCCTGTGCTTAGTAGTGTTTTGTTTCAGCAGTTGTAGTGTATCGTGTGATCGTTAGATTTTGCTAAGAATATTATCTGGTGACTTGTTTGTAGCGTTTATCTTGATTTTCTGATAATGTAGGGTCTGTTCTAAGCTTTTGGGTTTTCTACATTTCAAACTATTTCTGATCTTTCAGATTTATTATTTTTCGCAGTGTTAATCTTCATATTTACCTTGTCGATTCGTGCTTTCTATATCACCTGTATGATCTATCTGTCTTTTGAGTAAATTTTATTTTTTCAGTCCCGGGTCCACACGAAACTGGCCAACTTGGTGTCCAACTACATTCAGACCAGGATTTCTCGCAACTATATCAGATATGTCCTGAAGACATTCTTGGATCAGGGCAATTTGGAACAGTATATGGAGGTTTGTCTTTATGACGTTTTTGGCAACTATTACTGTATTTTTGTTTGCTCCGAAACTGGTACATGGAGTAGCTTATAGTTACCGTATCGATGATAAAATATTGATATCCAAAAATTTATTGTCATTTGTAACTACAATTCATCTGCAGATTTTGGTCCGATTTTTGGAGAACGCGGAAAACATTCACCTTTGTTAAATCGGAATTTCTAGTGATGGCGCTAGGTGGACAAATCGTGGAAATTTGTTTTGTCTGTCACGCATAGCTCATCTTAATGTGTATGGATTGCGATAATTGTTTTGTTCAATAACAAAAGTGATGCGGATCTGAATTTTAAACGCGGACAGCTCCGACCCTATCTGCTTAGTCAAAACTGCAAAAACTGGGTTGTTTGCCAAATCTGGCCATTTGGGTACCAGTCTTTCACAACCCATATCTTGCGACATACGCTTCGCATTCAGAATCAGCTCAGCGAGATCTACAACTTTGATGATTGCCAGTTATTTGGGGAGTCAAAGGTTCGCGAGGTTCGCGATTTTATGTTTGTACAGCATACATGACGAAGCAAGGGTTCAGGGGACTACCTGAGGCCTCTGACCTCCTTCGCTCGTTGAGGCCCTAGTGTACCCTCTCAGAGGATACCATACTACTCCTCCAAGATGCACCCCCCGCGAATAGTTAGCAAAAATAGGATGAATGTTGGCAAACATTAGAGTAGAATAAATGAAAGGGTCATCCAGGGAGGCCGTCAACCTTTTCGGTACTCCTCCGTAGGATCTCCCCAAGAGCCTCTAACCCCGCCCTGAGATGATACCGTTACCCCTCTTTCCCGAGATCTTTTAGCATCAGCGTGTATGTTCTATAAATATCTCTTATTTTAGCCTTTTTGTGGTTCCAACGAGGTCCCATAAACAGGTAGCATAAACTCTGGTTGAACTGCGATCCTTAGGACCAGGGTACAAAGTAGGTGTCGCAGGAAAACTGGATCTTCAGTTCATTTAAAAAAGATCTTCTGTATCATCGGAAACCGCACAAAATTATATTGTAAGTATGTAATCACAGCGCCACCAGCGCTGCAGTTTTGATAGTTTGACTTCAAAATTTTTTGCTGCTATCAAAAAATTTGTATTTTCGCCGGAACAGGATTTCTTGTTGTCGACAAAAATTTCGGTGCCGGAGCTGGATGGGTGAAGGGGTGGGATTGATGGACGTCAATATGGATAAACAAACGGGGTTTTATCCTCTTCAACGTATTTCGTTAGCCCGGATCCTAAATTACTTAAGTTCGACACAGAATGTGGCGTTGCACCGTGGTAATTAAAATTTTGCCATAATTCATGATACAATAAATGTGCTCTTTTGAGACAGATGTATATATTTTTCGTCAAATGTTATCAGAGCGTAGTGCAACGTAGCGGAGATTGTCTATTGTAGGGGTGAAAGCTTTTAAATTCCTCCTGTGTGTGTGATCGGCCATAACTCGGGAACCACTTGACCGATTTTCATGATCTTGGGCTCATTCGAACCTGTTGTGCGTACATCCCGAGTGTTATTTATTTGAGGTCTGGTTCCAGTGTCAGAGGTCAAAATGAGGGATTTTTATCCCATGTTAGTAATCTTCACGGAAGCAAGGTTATTTTTATCTTAACATTGGAATTTTTTCTCTGGTTGGCTTTATTTCATAGTAAAATGATAAATGCCGATGCCTTCTTTGTTGTTTTTCGGTTAAAGCTCCGGTTTTGGAGTTATGGGTTTTTAGGTATGGCACCTTCTTGATTACTCGACCCAAAATTCGAAAATTTTTCCTGACGTCCTGGGCGTCTGAAAAGTTTTACTTTGGGGCTTTCGTGCATTGGAAACTCATTGCCGGTGTGGGTTTTGTTCTGCGACCCATGGTTTCATGGGTACGGTTGTATGGCACAGCGCGACCCAAAATTTTTAAGTTTAATTGTGACATCATGGGAGGCTGATAGCTTGTACTTAGAGTTGTCACTCATGGGAAACTCATTGAAGGTAAAAGTTTTATTTTACGACCCTTGGTTCCGTGGGTATCGGTGGAAATAGGAGTATAGCACCCTCGTGATACCTTGACCAAAAATTCGAAATTTTATTCCGACGTTCTAGCCTGTCCACAGCCCTCCGAAAAGTGTGGTGGGGGCACTTCCAGGGGCCCCATGTTCATTCTTGGGGGAAAATTAAAAGTGGGGGATAAATTTTGCTTAAAAATACTAAATTTTCCTATATTTTCACGCAGTTTTACTACCATGAATGTGTTTTCAAGCTAAAAAAACTATATTTTAGCATTATAAATAATGGTAACTAATGTTTGAAAAACAATTTGCAAACAAAAAACCTAAATAATTTCAGACATAAAAAATTTTTGGAATTAGTTGAACATGGGGTGTTTCGGTTGAGTGGGGAGGACGGACTTGTTGGAAAATATCACGACAATGGGGAGATTTGAAAGTATGGGGTGCCCCCCACTGTGGACAGGCCAGACGTTCTGGAAGACTGAAAAGTTTCACATGGGGGTATTCAGCCATGCGAAAGTCATGTGTGTGATTGAACTTGTGCGATATTGTGTGATATCCACATATAGCATATCGACGTTTACTATCGAGAGTTGATTGGCTGTGCACGTAAATGGCGTTGGTGTACCTATGTTTCACTACGTTCTGAGATCTCGATAGAGTTACTAGTATTACAATCATTTTTTGCTAATGGGACGTAAAGACGCAGTATAATTTTAGGGGTGCTACGAAAATCGGGTCGGAACGTTGCAATCAAGGTCATTGATAAATTGAAATTTCCAAGCAAACAAGAAGCTGCACTGCGGACTGAAGTAGTGATTCTACAGGTTAGCTCATCGCGCGTGCGATGCTGTTCTTTCTGTTGAAAGCTGGGAGCTAAATTTCTATTATGACTTATGGCTGCAATAAAATATCAATATTTTGATAACAGGTTGCAAAAACTCTAGCGATTTCAATTATAATGATAAGAATCAGTAGTGCAAAGAATATAATTTTCGATTCGGGATCACACATTTTGTTTGTGGTGTTTTATCATCGTATATCCGCGATTACCTAGAGGGCTAAACGCTGTACCAGTATTCTTATGCTTTAGCATTTATACTACAGTCTCTGCCAAAAATGACTACTTTTCGAAAACTGGTCGAATGTGTTTGATAGTATGTGCCCGATAAATGTAATTTGATTTTGTAAATAAAAGTATAAACAAACTATTGGTGTAGATAAAAGAGCTAATGTTTTTCGAAATGCGTTCGAAAATTTTATTTTTGGAAAGTCTTCGATATTGGCTCGAAACACGACAGTTATTTTCTAACAGGGATTCTGTATTGACTGCGTAATATCAAGACCTCTGACTGACTAAATACTGGATGGTGCAGTGATAAGATAGCACAAAAATGTATTTAAGCTGAGTGAAAGCATTGACGTTGCGTCATAAAAATAGAACTTTCTACAATGAGGCCGGTTATGCTCTAAAGATGCACAACAATTTGCTTCGTTTCGTTTGGCTAGCTAGCGTCTACTTTCTGTTATATATCTTTTCGTGGACGGAATGGTAAAAAGGAATATTTATAGATTCTGTACGCGGTTCGTTGAACACAACCTAGTCAGATATGAAGCTTACTGTTTTGGTTTTTGTTCTATTTCAGAAGGTCAAACAGTCCGGCGTTGTTGAATTTCAAGAAATGTTTGAAACACCTGAGCGGGTATGTTTTATTATGCAAATATTACTTAAAATAATTTCGATATAGGGATGAGAATTGCTCAAGAATCGACACTTCTTCGTTACTCTCTCGAAACAATTCCCTTCTAAGAATGGAACCTTATTGTTAATTCTGATACTTTAAAAATCTCGAGGGAGCCACTCACTCACGGCTCGCTGCAGTTCCGCTGCCAATTTTGTTGATTGTCTCTCTGAAAAAATACAATCATTTCTTGCGAAAACTGTTATCTATCCAGTAAAGGATCTCATACCTATGACTCCAAACTAGTTTAGATTTTGCGTTGATCAGCGTTACTACGCTAAAGCTACGGTTTGTAAATGCTAATTAATTACTCTCTGAATTTTACTCCTGGAACATGTTTTCGTGATAAACAAATTTCCAGTTTCAATATTTCCTCGCGCTTCATCTTGTCATTATTATGACGTCTTGTGATGTCTTTCGGAAACAAACAGGTGTATTGGCTAACTTTATAGAATATTATTTTGTGGCCAGTCCTTGTGGTATAAATGAGCCATTTTACTGACAGCCATTTAACCTGTTCAAATTTTTGATACTTGCCCGATTTAGTACTTTTAACGGTTTGCAGGAATTTCGGCAAGTTTTGTTTGATAATTTATTTTGGATTTGAATCATTGAATTATACGATGACGTAGTGACACACAGATACGACATCAAAATGTTTTATATATTTTGGTGCATAAATTTTATGTTATTTTATAGTTTACTATGCGCATATATGTGGAATACTATTCCACAACGTGGTTTCCATTGTTCAAAATTTTTTCGTTGATGATATTTAACGGTATATCGTTCAGTTTGTAAGGCTACTCTACGATTGTATTCTTAGCTGTATTTTAACACTCCACAGGTTATTGAAACGGAGCGGATTTTCCGCTGAAGGCGCTATGGGGAAAATCGTGAAAATTTATCTTTATCTGTCCGCGTCATTTATACTCATCTTCTAACGAACAGGTTTATAAAATAACACGATAAAATATTTTGTTCGATAGCAAAAGTGATGCCGATGTGCCTTTTAGCTGACCTCGAACAGCTCTGATCCAATCTTCTGGGTCAACATGGCAAAAAAAGTTTTTAAGGTTTCTTTGCCACATCTAGCCATACCGGCACTAGTGTTTCGTAACCGATATCTCGCTATACACGCTTCGCATCGAAAAATGAAGACTACCATCAGATCTATAACTTTACTGGCCATGACTATTTTGTGGGACCACTTTCAATATGTTTCGTCGACCCATTTTGCCATAAATGGCGATTTTTCAAATTTCGGTACTTTGTTTCGTGTTTACCTTATAATATATGTCTATTAGGTTATGAAGCACGCATGATGCGACTGTTTTGCTATCTAATAGTGTAACCAGAGTATATCATACTTTTTCATGGGGTTTCAAAGGTATATGTTGAATTCGACTTACAAAATGTAGTGCGTTTTCTTTTGTCTGGTTATGTATTGCTTGCAGGGCATCGAGAATGGTCTATCATAGATTTTCTGAACGGTGAATACAATGATTTGGTTAACTAAAATCTAGTGTGCATATGGGTTCTGAATTGGCTTAAGGTCAATGAACCCGATTTCCAGAATATAGTCTGTCTTCTGTAGTTCGGTACATTGTGTTAAAATAATCTGTAGAGCTTTCTCGGTATGCTGACTGCAGTGGTTGGTTATATAGTGACCAGTAGGGTGAATACAATGATTTGGTTAACTAGAATCTAGTGTGCATATTTCATGGGTTCTGAATGGGCTTAGGGTCAATGAACCCGATTTCCAGAATATAGTCTGCCCTCTGTAGTTCGGTACATTGTATTAAAAATAGCCTGTATAGAGCTTTTTCGGTATGCTGGCTGCAATGGTTTGTTATATAGTGACCAGTACGAGTTTTCATGCCTTTTTAAAAGCTTATATTGGGCTTAGGGTCAATGAACCTAATTTTCAGAATATAGTCTGTCTTCAATAATTAGGTTATTTATTGCGCACATGGCATCAAGAATGATGTATATAAGTTTTTGGTACACTCCATACGATGGTTTAGTTATCCTAGAGACCAGCGCAATTACTTGAAACTGTTTTAAGTTGTTTTCGATGGGTGTACAAAACGAGCTTTTAGGTTTTTCAATGGGTTCGAGGTTCCAGATGTTTTAAGGTGATATAAGCGTCAGATACAGGGTATTACAAGTGATTATTACAAAATGATAGCTTACACAGGAGACCACGCTCTCCCTTTTGCACCCTTTTTCGAGATACTAGTACAAACAAAGACACACGTGTGACATGGTTCTGCATCGGCGACACACAGTACTCGACAGAAATGAGCGCTGTTCGCTCGAAGCTTGTTCGGTGTTCGTTCAGATATTTTCAGATCTCGTCCGAATTATGTTTGACACCATGTTCGAAATTTTTGGCGCGCTTTTTTAAATTTGTTCGACAACTGTTGGAACTGTTTTCGAGAAGCCTTGCGAGTGTTGTTCGCGAAGGAAATTTTGTTCGTTCGAAAGCCGACGGACATTTCTGGCGAGTACTATTAGTGAGCACACCGCTGCCTATTTTGCTAGGGCCTCGCTTTGTAGTTGGTTCGCCATAATGGAAACATGTTAGCAGTTTCTACTTCGTATGATCTGCAGTACAGATATAAAATGGTGTAACTTTGAACAATCCTTTGGAAGTCCGAACCAGTCCAAATCTTTGTATACCAATTTATTTCTAACTGTGTAACTTTATTTATGCATTTTATTGTGCTTTAGGAAGTTGCGCGCATTTGTAGTTGTTACAAGATGAGTTCACTAAGATGGTTAGTATTAAGATTCGTTTTGATTTAGAATGTCAAAAGCGACCGGCTTTGGTTTTTCTAATTTGAAAACAGTAGATTCAAATCGTAAAACAGTTTTTTTATTTTACTAGTGAGATGTTAAGTACGTAACATATTCTGCACGATTTTAAACGATATTTTTGAACCGAAATTCATTCGGTAACGACGGGCTTTAACTGACGTTTTTGTAAGCTAACCTATTTAAACCGACTCATTTTAAACTCGCAGTCCCAAAGATGGACGGTTTTGAAACATCAAATCAAAACCACTTCTAACTTTAATCATCTTGCTGGGCGCATATTGTAGTAGTTCCTTCAGTGCGTAGTTTGTTCCATAAATTTGTATTTTTTTACATTTCAGATTTATGTAGTAATGGAAAAAATGAAAGGCGATATGCTTGAAATGATTTTGTCAAGCGAAAAAGGAAGATTGTCTGAGCGAGTTACAATGTTTCTTATATATCAAGTATGTAACCAGGGATGTTTTTATGATATGAAATTTAATTCTGAAACCGGATAGACAAAACATTGCCTGGTAAACTGAGCACAAGTGACTCGATGAGATGAGTGGATAGGTCATAGATAATGGCCGCTACACTTCAGTCTTCTTAAAGTACATATACAGGGGAGGTAACTAAATGGAGGCGATGATTTTAACCCTCTGTTTCTGTTTAATGTGTCACTATTTTTAAGCCATTAGCAGGCACCTATTATGTAAACAGGAATCGATAAAATTATTGAAAAGGAGCGAGCGCAGCGAGTGTTTAAGCCCGCGTAGTGTCCCATGATAGCAATTATACTCCTGCTATACTTTAATGACAATGCTACGGTCATTTTTATTATATAATACAATTACATATTATCAAAACCGAATCATGGCTGTGATTATTATTAAATCATGGCATATTATTAATAAAACCGAAGAACAATTTATTGAAACGGAGCTAGCGGAGTTGCCACAGAGGGTGGTAGGGTAAAATCGTGAAAATACTGTTTTCCTGTTTCTGTCATTCATAACTCATCATCGGGTTGCTAGCTTTCGATAAATTTTATTATTCGATAGCAAAAGTGTTGCGGATGAACTTTTTAGTTGAACGCCAACAGTTCCGACCCATCTTCCGGGTCAAAAAGGCAAAAATAAGTTTTTTTAAAATCTTTGCCAATTTGGTCATAAGGATACCAGTCTTTGGCAGACCATATCTCGTGACACAAGCTTCGTATCGAATCAGGTCATCGAGATCGACTACTTTGCTGACCCCCGACTTTTTTGCGGAACAAAATATGGCTCGTCGACCCTTTGCCAGAAATAGCGATTCTTCAAATTTCGGCATTGTTGTTGCGTGCTTTTGCCTTACACTGAGTGTTTATTACTTGTACCTGAACCGCCGTTGACGAGGTTCGATGCATTGAGATTGTGCGTGAGAAGAGCATGCATCAACGGCAAGCCGAAGAATTCATCGGCTAAGCTGAATTGACATTGTAGTTTTTGTAATATGCAAGAAAAGCACTTCATGGACTTGGCAAAATGCTCGGCGTGTGTAAAAGCTGCTTAAATTTGAGTAAATTAGAAGCAAAACAATCTCTGTTGAAATTCTGCTTCAGTACTCGACCACGCGATAAGCCAAATGGAAACGGGCACAGTTCAGACGAAGGGCATAACGGGGCCGAAGTTTGAGGCATGACCACGTATCAACCACGCTGAATGCGATGGTTTTGCTTTTTAGATGCAAGCACAAACGGCTGAAACCCTGCACTTTGTAACAAAATTTATGAGTAGAATCTATGTCTCCGAATCTGAAACTGCCCTGGGTGCAGCAGAAATTTTTTGGGTCCACGTAGAAATGTTTGGTCCAGACCCACCTGGACTTCGTACCGGTGCACTATTAGATATTTTTACAATGTGACCTTTCCACCGATACCTTCCAGTTGGCTTCAGTACTTGCCGAATGTTGTGTGTAGTTAATATAATTCATGTACCTCGCCACGCTGGCAATTATATATAAGGCGTTTTTCATTATTAACCGCGTTGGAGGTCCCCATGGTTATGCAAATGACAAAATAATAATTTTGGATATTTTTATTCATTAGAGGAATGCGATTTTTATTTAGGTTGTGGTTAGAATTATGTTGTTATCATAGCATTGTCATTTTGTTCATTTTATAATTCGTTTTATGTAGCAATATTGTAACTACTAAATATTATTTTAGATCACGTGTGCTCTACGATATTTGCATTCTCAAAATATTGTTCATTGTGACTTGAAGCCGGAAAATATTCTGCTTGCTTCCGACAGTGACTTTCCTCAGGTATGCTGGTGATTTTATGTATCAAGGATAGTGATGCTCGCGGACCGGTCCGAATCATGGCCGCAACACAGCCCGCACAGACAAATTTTAAATGACTTTTGACCTTTGAAATGTTTCTCACCACAACTGTAAATTCACAAATTATAGTTCCAAAATTAAATTAGGTAGTTTGAGTTGCGATTAAACTCATTAACATACCTATGTTACGATGACATACCGGTCCTCACCGAAAAATTATTGTTATTCATTTTTATCTTCCGAATTTAAGAACCATCTATTCGTTCTGTGGCTATCTGATATAACTCTACTTAATTTGCTCGTGTGAATATGCTTAAACCACTCCAATGATAAATTATTACTAAATTAAGACGTTGTCGCTTTCTGAATCTGAGGCACGAATAAACACACAAAATATTTTATTAGTAAATGTGCCAAGATAGCGATACGTGTATTACCATGTTAACTGAGTATTACTTCTCTGACAGTGCTGTCTAGGCTGTTAGTAATTTTTTGTATTACATTTTTTTCTAGCCATTATATTAAGCAAAAACGATGTAATAAACACTGCCCAAAATTAGTTCGCGCCTAACATAAAACAACGCGTGCTGAACTACAAAATGTCATGAATTTAATCGCGCACACATGGTCAGCGTCTGAAGTGCACTACTCAAAAATGTAGGATATGGCTACGGAAAAATTGGAAGTCGAGGTATGGCGCCGTCTCTTGCTCCAAAAGTGTGGGAACTCTAGCTGCGCTTCTGCACATAGTAAGATTATGACCACAGGTAACGAGTGTAGTAAAATATTTCTCCACGAGACGTGCTACAGTCAATTTAGCATATGTAGATATTTTTTTCGCTTAACTGCTTGCTATGGCAGTGATGTCAAATACTTCATCTTCTAAATTTCACAACCAACATTTTGACCAAAATGTCATAACCAAGATTTTGACTGCTCATACCAGTAATCCTATACTGCATAAAATTGAAATGTTGGCATCACAGTGAATGAATAAATAATATAGTATTTACTTTTGTGAAAATTATTGTTAGGCGCTGGCTAGATTGTAAATTCGAAGCTGCTATTGGTAAAAGTGTAATCCATAAGATTGTATATCGAACTTAATTTTTGCTGTAGGTGAAATTGTGTGATTTTGGATTTGCTCGAATCATTGGTGAACGCGGATTTCGCCGATCGGTTGTCGGAACCCCTGCATATCTTGGTAAGCACTGTATTTTTTATTAAAAATTTATACAATTGGTTTTTCTATAAACAAATAATTATGCTGTTCTATAACTACATTTTTATGGCTCACTTTGTGCTTTTAGGTACAACAATTTGACGCCAACTCAACTAAATTTATTATAATATCTGATTATTTATCAGTGATTAAATATTATAGCTCCCGAGGTGCTTCGCAACAAAGGTTTCAATCGATCACTCGACATGTGGTCTGTTGGTGTTATCGTCTATGTCAGGTAAGCTAAAAGCGATTGATCGGGGCTTTATTATACATTTTTACATTCACTGGTTATTGAAGCACTGACAATATTTATATTGTTTATTCATCTGTGCATAGATGGTGACGCTTTCGTCCGCGGGTTTTACATTTTGTTTCTCATGTTGTAGATAGTCTAGTTTAAAACCGCAGAAAAAAGATGAAAATTTCCTTTTTGGATGCTACACAGATTCTACGAATTTAAAAATTGTGGGTATTGCTAAATTCATTGCAGCCTGTGATTTCGTGGATGGTTGACGTAATACACTGTGGTATTCCAGTAATTAAAAAATTTGTGAGTGTCATTAATTTGCACTCACCCAATAATTTTCTAGGGCAATCAAGAACTATGTAGTAGTTTTAATTTATTGGGAACTAATTTTATCCCACCATTTAGTTTTAGAATGGACCGTTTATTAGAAAAAGATTTGATAAAACAAGTGCTACAAAAAGTCCTTTACTTGGCATGAATATTATGACATTTGTATTGTTTACTCACAATCTAACTGCGAAGATTTTTCCTAATAGTATTACCTATGTACATGAAACAAAAATTATAGGTTATAGTCAGTGAAAAATATTGTCTTGTTTCAGTACTGCAGAATTAGTGGGCACACATACATAGTACAGATACTGTACTGACAAGGGCGTAGACAGGAATTTTGAAAGGGGGGGGGTCGCGCTCAGAAATGTGAATTTCTGAATGTACATTTCTACCAGCTAACCTTGTACGAGCGGAGAAAGTTTCAATGAAATTGCATTTCCTAGCCCGGAATAAGAATTGGTATATTAGGTACGCGGTAAACAAGTAAAAAATGCAACTGTTGCCAAAATAGCGAATTTTTTACAGGAATGTGAAGTTTTGTCAAATATACGGTTGAAATTGTTTTCCAGTGCGAGAGAGCCTAGTTTTAGGACAATTTCTGACATGATTTTCAACCGGAACCATTCGGAAAAATTTTGTTTGGGGTTGAGCTAAAAGAGGGGGTCCCGCAACCCTCCCCTGGCTACACCCTTATGTACTGAATAATGGTTTCGTTGACCTGCTACACCAATATTATATTCCTTTGTCGAACAAATCCCGAAATTGTTTGTCGAGGCTGATAGGATTAGCTAAATCATCGAATCTGGCCAAAGTACCCTGCATTTGCTGAATCTTGTGGATTCACCAGTGTCTGTATAAACAGGACGCTTCACCAGCATCGCTATGTTTTTCTAGCATTTTCATGCGCATATATTTTAAAGCTATTTTATTCCAATGCCCATTCACTGTGTAGTACCGAATTGTATTTAGTAGGCCGGATACATTACTTAAATGACAAAAATTTCTGTCACACCTTCACCATTCGATCGAAACGAATGCGATCTAATATAGGATTTTAATACATAGTTTTGAAATTGAGAGTCATCCACTTTGGTACGTACTGTACTTGAATATTTGCTCATAAACGTATTTATTCCATGTATTGCAACATATTATTAATGTCGTGTTTTTCATCGTGTAAGAATCTAACGGTTACGCTAATTATTTCATTTTTCCGCAATATGGTTTTCAGCCTTTCCGGAACATTTCCATTCAACGAAGACGAAGACATCAACGACCAAATTCAAAACGCGGCCTTTATGTATCCACCGAATCCATGGATTGAAATATCGATGTGCGGTATGTTCAGGTTCTGACGTTTGACGGCCAAAGTTTCGGTGACAGCTTCGATTTGACGCCCTTAAATTGATTTTGGCTGGGCTAATTGTTGTATGTGTGACAGATACTACATCGGAGAAGTTTATTTTTCTGACAGCCGAACTATGATTTTGGCTCTTCTAGCTCCCAAAATACCCTAATTCAACATCGCAATTAAGAATGGCCAAGTTTCACTGTCAGCTCTTTTTTGGAGCTCTTAAGTTAGTTTTGAGTGTGCAAATTGTTTTTTGGATGACATACTACGTTGGGGAAGGTCAAGTGTATTTTTTGGACAACCTACCTATGATTTAGGCACTTCAATACCCCCTTAAAAATACCCTAATTTGCCTGCAAAACGGCCAACTTTCGTGGTCAGCTATTGTTTGAAGCTGTTAAATTAATTTTGGCTTGCCAAATTGGTGTTTGGGTGACAAATATTAGATCAGGGAAGGCCAAATTTATTTTTGGGCGGCCTAGGTATTATCTTGGCTCTTCTAGACACCCAAAGTACCCTGATTTCTACCAAAATAGCTAAATTTCGCTGTGAGCTCCTGTTTGAAGCCCTTACGTTAATTTTGGCAGGCCATATTTGTGTTTGGGTTATAGATACTTGGCTCAGAATGGTCAAGTTTATTTTTGGGGCAGTGCAACTATGATTTAAGCTCTTCTAGCACGCCCAAATATCCTAACTTACCGCGGAAATGGCCAAATTTCGCTGTTGGCCCCAGTTTGAAGTCCTTAAATTAATTTTGGTTCGGCAAATTGGCGTTTGGAACACAGATACGACGTCGGGGAAGGTCAAGTTTATTTTTTGTGCAGCCTAACTATGATTTTGGCTCTTCTAGATCTCCAAAATAGCCAAATTTCGCTGGCAGCTCCTGTTCGAAGCCCTTACATTAATTTTGACCTGCAAATTTGCGTTTGAGTAACATATACTAGGTCTGGGAAGTCATCTTTATTGTTTGGACAGCCTGACTATAATTTTTGCTCTTCTGGTCCCCCAAAATGGCCAAATTTCGCTGTAATGTTCCTGTTTGGGACTCTTAAATTAATTTTGGCGGGGCAAATTTATTGTTTGGACGACAGATATTAGGTCGTGGAAGGTCAAATATATTTGTTTGGATATCCTAACTATGATTTTGGCTTTTCTAGCCCCCAAAATACCATAATTTACACCAAAAATGGGCAAATTTCGTTGTCAGCACCTGTTTGAAGCCCTTAAATTAAATTCGGCTGTTCAAATTGGAAATGATAATCTGTAAGCCCTCTACGTGTTTTAATTGTCGTAATACGATATAATAATCCATGAAGTTATCACATTAGATCGCAATTTGTTTTGACTGCGAAGAGTTGTGCTTGCGGGACATATATAGGTTTTAAGAAAATGAAATATCACTGAAACGCTCTACCGCTGTTACACTATCGTTGTAATTTCCTGTAAATATTACCATACGCATTAGTTACTGGTTTTGTGATATAATGAAAGATAGGGAACAATGATCAGGGGTAATCTATCCACTAGTTTAAAAAATTTTCTATCCTGAATGCAAACCTTTTTCGTTCTCAAAGCATATTTTCCACCGCGATATCCTTGTTAAGTATAGTATACCAAGCCCAACACACCATAGAATATCGTTGTAAACTGAAAACAATAGAGCGTTTTTCTACCGCAACGACCAACGACATGTCTCCGATCCATTAAACAAATAAATGCATTCTCGAAAGCTAAACCAATACCGCTGAGCGGTATTCAATTCTTAGTTGAAGAGCATTTTTCACCGTCAACCCTGTTTCACATAATCTATTAAGCTCGCATTACTTAACGTTATATTTTTTCAATAATATTTTTCAGGAGTTTCGTTTTCCTTGACCTTAAAGGACGTTTTTGCCTACTAATATAGTTGTATGTAGGTTAATAGAACGTGTTTATAGGTTTTCGGCATTGTTAATACGATAAAAGCAATTGTATTTGCGTCGTATGCATCATATAAGGCAAGTCATAGGGCCCTACTTCAAATTCAATCTTTTTTTAATTTGGGATTTATAAATTTCAAAAGTCTGCCTTTTTGGTCTTTGTAATTAGAATCTGGTAACTCGAAAACAATGGTGCAAAGGAGCAAGCGGGATTTCATCAAGTGGCAATTTCGTGAAGTCATCTTGCAACGTCAGTAATCCCAAACATTTTTATTGAATATGGAAAAAATGGATCATTAATTATAATCTTAGGTTTAAGAATACTCAACAAAAACTCATCGAAAACAAACGAAAATGCACAAAGTGGTCGTGCTAATCGCTAGATAACTAAATCATCGTATCCGAAAAACCTATGCATAGAACATTCTCTATACCCTTTATACGTGCTGCGAAAGACTGGTATTGTTTGGCCAAATTTGTTTTTAATCAAATTTCCTTAACTAACTGTTTTTCACCATTTTGGCCTTGTAGATGGGGTCGCAACTGTTGGCGTTCAGCTAAAAGGCATATCGACATCACTTTTACTATTCAATAACAAAATTATATAAATCCATCAACCCGATGATGAGTTATGAATGATTAATGACAGACACTGAAAAAAGAGAAATTTTCACGATTTTGCCACTAGCGCACTCTGTTGACACTCCACTTGCGTCGCTAGTTCCGTTTCAATAAAGAGTACTTCGCTTTTGATATCAGAGTCATGATTAGGTTTTGATAATATATATTATATGACTAAAATTACCATAGCATTGTCATTGATGTATCACCGGTGTATAACAATTGACATTATGGGACATTAAGCGAGCTTAGAGACCTAAATTTGGAACGACAAAATGGTCAGTAGCGTAAAGCAGCCGCAATAGCTCCGTTTCCCCTTGCTTTGCGAGTTACTAGCACGTATACGATTTTACGATTGCTAACGCAGCACCAGTGGCGATATTTTTTTAATTTTTTTGTTTACTTATTTTAGCTGTTGATTTTATCAACAATTTGCTGCAAGTCAATATTGCGAAACGTTTTACTGTTCGAAAAGCTCTTGCTCACGAATGGCTTCAGGTATGGGATATTATTTTTGAACTATAAGCTAAACTTACTATGTACTGACTTAAAACGTTATCAGTAGTATCTCGAAAGCGAGGGTCCTCCGGAGCTGCTGGCGTGCTTTCATCTATAACTACCATTATGACGTGTGCCTAGAACAGGCTTAGTGTTTGATGTATATACCGCTTCAAAATTTCGGTATCCTCTGAAGCCTTATAACGCTGGTCTGATAGGAGTTTTAACGCTATTCTGCGTATTAAAGATCACCTACTCTCATTCTACATTATCAGGAAACCTACAATAGCTATTTGAAGGCGCAGAAAACAACACATAACCAAATAAATGACGATAGATTAAATTGATTCGGTAAATCGCGTTCGCCGAAAACGTTATACCCCTTGAGAAGTCCAGAGACGTATGTATGGTACAATCATTGTGGCTTCAAGATAACCACACAATGGTTTGAAAGCAATGTGTAACCAAACATCTAAGAACACGCTATATTCTTCGAAAATAAACCCATTGAAAACAACTGAAAGGCATTAAATATTCGTGATCAACTCCACATAACCAAAACATCGCATTCAGCTTACCGAAAACCTATTTATACATCTAAACCTTCTTGATTCCGTGTGCACAATACATAATATTATAGAAATGAAAACAAACTTTGTGCTGTTGATCGAGTTCGTCGAGCCTAAACCCATTGAAAATCTTTGAAAATTCATGAATTATAGTCACAATGGTTTCTAGATAACCGAATTATCGTATTCAGCGTACGAAAACCCTTACGCATACATTTTTTGAGGTACTGCACGCAACAACTAAAGCAATAGTTTCGATCTTGAACATGTGATCGGAGCATCTTTTAAATAAGTGGCTCATTGTCGACTCTATCAAACAAAAATTTTGTCAAAATCCGTCCATCAGAAGATGAGTAATGCGTTAGTGGGATTCTGCAACTACTCCAAAACCCTAGTCCTAGTTTTGATCCCAGCGTTCTGAGAGAGAGTGGGGAGCGCCCAGTCGGGGTCACTCATGTTGGAAGGTCATTTTTTCAGAAATTGTGATGTTGGAAGCTGTGTTTTTTCAGAACTTATGGTTAGTATATACATAAATACGAACCAAAGTCGGATTAAAGGTGTGTTGGTGGCAAAAAATGAAATATTTATAAATTTTAGGGGAAAATGCAGTTCACATACTGTCTAAGCCAAAAGTCTCGCGGTCCCCGAGGTCAAAGTTTAAAAATCTCGGGATCGGAGGTTGGCACAGTACTTACAGCTCCGGGACACCGACAGACAAAAGCCTTCTCCCTGATTATTGCCCTACAGCTATCAGTGGAAACTCAACCTCAACTATTATTGCTGTAGCGTGTTTTAGCAGCTTTTCTTTGAAACAACATATATTTATAATAATTTGATACCTTTGTGAAAAACCACGGAGCAAACTTAGAAGCCATATTATGGCTCCTAAACGGCCGCTTTTTATGCTGATTTGAAATTGTATCGTGTTTGGCTTAATGTTCACACTATTTTCAAATATACAGCAAGTTTTGGTATGATTGAGGTTGGCTGTTTTGGCGTTTCACGTTTGTTAATAACATAGACAGTTCAGTGGTTGAAATTTTATCTCAATATGTACAAGTGGAATAGCTAAAAATGTCTACAGAAAATTGAAAGAGTTGATGCAATATTAAATGACGCAGTATACTATGAAATAAAAGGCCCGAACAAATGCACAAAACACGAATGCAACAACGTTCGTTTTTATAAACGAACGTTACATGGTTTGTTTGTGTTTACCGTCGTCATAAATGAACGCAAAAACATTCGTTCTAATAACAAATTTTATTTATGTTTTAAGCTCGTTTGCAAACGAACTTTCTAACATCCTTTTGCATTTACATTTCTTCGCATTCGTTTTCTATGCACCTATGTTTATCCGTGACTGTACATAAGCTTGGCAGTGTGGTTTTTTTGTTTGGCTTCGCGGTCACAAAAATTTAACGAAATGCAACACTTGAACAGTTCGATTTCCACTATTTCTAAAACGGTTTGCAACCTTGTCCAGTACTATAGTAGGTGGAATGGTAAGCGTAACTTATGGGTCCTTCATTTAATAGTTTTACTTTATGCGTTTATGCTAAGTTTGTTTTGATATCGTGTACCGATTATGTGCATTGTGGTTGTGTGTCTTCGATTCGGGCATTATGAATGCATTATTGTTGCGTCATAAATACAGCAAAACATTTTATTCAATTTTATTATTTACCCATTAAAATTTGTAGTATATATAAAAATAATATTTTTTCAAAAATACCGCCTCGTAGTTACGAATTTAACAAATTAAGGAAAATGTTGTCTTAAAGTTACATAAAATTCGTATTGCTGCGTTTCTGTGGCGATATATCAACTAATTTAGTGCTTTTAGTGAAGAAAGCTGAACTTAAACCATCATGCTTAAAGTCTTCTGGTTGAACTGGGTGGATCTTCCACTTCATTTTTTGGCACAATTCGGTACAGTAATGACAGAAACGCAGACACCTATTCGCAATCAGAGTTATGTGGATTCATCCAACAAAACAGTTGCAATTTTCAAAGACTATTTCGATCAAAAATTGTATCCTATTCAGGGCGTCTTTATAAGGTCTTCAAAAATCGAAATATGTAAAAATCAGATTTGGGAAGGTCAAAAAGATTGCTGCAAATTGTTGTTGTTTAGTTTTCTCAAGCGTCGCCAAACAGCAGACAAATATCACACTATTTAGGGTAAAAGATTATAATAGTTTATGAAGATGAGGTAAGGTGTGTTACCTTCCAATAGGTTGTACGTTTAACCCCATCCCAGCCAGTCCTTTCACGGGGAGCAATTTTGTTATTTTTGAAAAAAAATTATCGTTTATGTTTTTCATATATTGTGCCATTATGGTAATTTATTGAATGGAAGAAATAGTAATATTATGTTCGTCTGGGTTGATAACTTGGGTTTAGGTTTTTGTAGTTGATGCAGTGGCTAATGCTTTCTGTCTGTAAACATCACAGACTCGTAATAGCTTTCTAGACATTAAATTTTCACGAGATTAAATTTTCGTGATCCTTGCTCTTAATGAAACCCCGTTTTGACGTTTCGGCCGTTCAAACCGTAGTATAACAATTTACGTTATTGAGCGGAGCGAAGTGAACCGTTCTTGTTTTCGCCGGTGGGGAAAATCGGCACCGCGTGTCCTTCGGTTGAACTGATCACTAACTACTTGGCCGATTAAAACAATTTTTAAAGGCCTAATATTTTTACGATGCAAACGATATGATTTTTGTCAAAAATTTGTTATAGGAAATTAGAAATTAACTAATTAGTTAAGCGTGTTAGCCTATTTTTAGCACATTCAAACAAATATTGATTATTTTTAAATGAATAATTAGGGTGAAGCTATCATTTTGGTGCGTATAAAACATTTCGCTATGCTGATTACGAATCTGATGTTTATTACTATACCAGTAATGCTAAAACATGCTAATTAGTTTTTTGCTAACTTTTTTGAACATTTGCAGAGTGCTCAGAAATGAGAAACAAATGGCACGCGTGTGTTTTCGGTGTCGCTGATCACGAATATGTGATTTCTGAAACTCTAAAAATTGGTCGTATATGCTAATTAGTTAATTAATTTGTTAATTGTAGGCAAATTTTAAAATCACCCCAATTAGCTCCGCTCACTTTTTGTAATTTATCATGTTTACTAATAACGGATGCAAATTTATAAAATCGCTCTGCAGCAGCTATAATTTCATGATGCATATTCGATAAAAATGTGTTTTTCCAGGGCTAACTTATTTGTAGCGGAAGGGAAAGAGATAGATACCACAATAATTAGAATTTTTCAAAAATGAATGAACCATTTATTTCTTTTCCCGTTTCTCGTTTCTGGAAAGTTTGCACAGCTTGTGATCCTAACACCGGAAATTTATCGCAATCATAATTTGTAATTTTAGGGTTACCAACTTTGGGTCGACATTCGGCGTCTTGAAAACGAGTTAGGCGAACGTTACTTGACCCACGAATCGGACGACAGCCGTTGGGCCAACTACGAGTCTGACCGCAATATCGTTCGCGAGTATTGAAAATAATATTAAGCTGTTTGCAAAACGAGCCTAAACTAGCTAGATATGATCGTAATCGCGATTCAAAGCTCATTCACCTGGAGACGTGGACGAGCAAAATTAGTTGGTTAGTCTAGCTGTGTAATATTGGACGGAAACGTACGAAGCTGCTCATGTGGAGCATAATGGTTTGACGCAACAAATAACACTGTTTAGTTAATCGATTGGTTAAAATAAGTGGCAATCGTCTGTTGTGCTAAACAAGCCTTTTGTGGTAAATTTTTGGCCGCTGTATAAGTTGCGCGAACTGTTAAATGGTAATATTGTATATATTATTTTAAATACCATTATTTAAATGCTGCCTTACCGTATTTGTAAACCGATATTTAATGCAGCAGCAGCGAAGCAACAAAATTGGCGTGTTCTTCGTACAAAAATGACCCGGTGCATCATAAAGTGGCTAGCGGTTTTAGTTTTGTGATTTATATAGAGTAAAATAATTGTGCATTAATATCTAATATATCAAATTGAACATTGTTATAGCTGTAATTATTTAATAGCGATGACTGTAATTTTAGTCGGTGTTATATATACCGGGTTAGGTGACTGATTGATGGGTAGAACTTAATAGTGTGGTGTAATGCATTGTCTTGGTGGTAATAAAATATATTCATTATTTTTATATAGTATGGTCATAATACAGTGCTTTCCGGAAATGACCGCTGTTCGTTTGACGTTTGTTCGAAAAGTATAAGTATTGTTCGAAACGTGTTCGAAGTTACCGGTGTACGTACTCTATAAGTGTTTGACATTTTTGTTCGAAATGCTTTTGAATATATTGCTTTTGTTGATAATCTCTTGCACATGTGCGATATTCTAACCGAACTGGACAGTCATTTATGACACGGATTGTATTCTAACAATGTACATACTTTGACACCAGAAAATGAGATCTACAACACCAAAAACGTCAGTAACATCTGAATGTGGGCTTTACAGTAGACTGTGCGGCGGCAGGGGCATATTCATAGGGACATGGGGGTCGTGCCCCCCGTGCAGCATCTGTGCCTCCTGAAATAATAACAGAAAAGTGAATTTCCTGTTTTTGTGTGAATGGTTGGTTTAAGCTGTGCTCCCTAATAGATTCAGTGCCCTCCGCACAAAAGTATCTGGCTACGCTCGTGTGCGGCGGTGTAATACTCGTCCCTGTATGCTCTCTTGTTGGCTATGTTTATAATTAATTGTTCCATTAAATTTTATTTAAAGTAAATCCCAATATATTTTCGACACGCTGCTTAACCTCAGATTGCGATGGTATTTTACATGTCGATTCCGGCCTGAGTTTACTATTTATGTGCACTTAATTTTTGTAGTAATTATTGTGGTAATCGCATGTTGATAATATTGTTAATTTTTCACTTATACAAAGTGATATGTGTCCATATCATAGGTGCCCAAGGTACATCGGCGTAGGGAGGTAGATGATTGCAGTGTGTGCGTGGTTTGAGGTATCCAAAAATTTCCCTTCGTCTTTGCAATTTTCTCTTAACATTTTTATCATTATTCATAATATTGTTAAAAATTCTCCTATCGCTTCCGGCGTGCTTTGATGCAGAGCTTCAGTGGCGTTTAATAATGTTAAAGGGGGAATACCCTTAAGGAGGCTACACCCCTAGCCCCTTATGGACCCTTATGAACTATATTATATTAATATAATAATTTGCAATATTTTAATCATGCAAATATTAAATATGGTGATAATGATGCTCTTGTAAAATCATATACAACTGTTTGCAACTCCCCCTAATAAGAAAAAGGTAGCCACATATATATTTGAATTTTGGGTGTAGTGAGTTAAACGAGCGAACTGAAGAATTAGGTACTAGCCGTGACTGAGTGAAATTTTACGATGTCCGTTATTGGTTTTTAATATGACAAACATAACTCTACTTCGGTTGGGTGGATTAATTCGCGCGAAAGGTCATTTCAATGTTTGAAACCTCTATTTGTGCCTTTTGGTTAGGAACGAAGACCCATTCCAACATATTATTCACGAAAAGTGGACCAAAGAAGGTCTCGAAGGGCCCAAAAATCACGTTACTTATTGAAACTCGACAACAGCTATAGATATCAGTGTCAAATTGCACTCGTTTTGTCGATTAAATAAGCCTCTATAATAATAATGTAGGTTTAGGTCGAAACGGGTGTTTAAATGGACCATGAGACCCAAAATACACGAAATGACAATATCTCCATAACCATTCGAGGTAATAATGGGTGTTTTTGGTCTCATTTTGTAGAGAAATTCATCCTCTATGTAGCCGCAGATGTGTACTGCTATTGTAATTATTTACGATGCATGGTTGGATCCAAGAGTTTTTCAAAGGCCCGGGGACCCAAAACAAAACACATGAAAATGGTAATATCTCCGCAATCACTCGAGCTATATAGGTGTTTTGGTTTCACTTTGTAGAGCAATTTATCCTTTATGTAGCTGCAAATATGTGCTGTTATTGTCGTTTTTACGCTAGACGGTTGGGTCAAAACAGTTAATTCATTGGCCCCGTGGGACTCAAAGTAGACGAAAATATTAATATATCCGCAACCGCTCGAGCTATATGGCTGTTTTTTGTAGAGTAATGTATCCTCTATATAATAGGCATATTGCGAGCACAATAATCGGGTATATATTCTGGACTATTCAAGCAACATGGCTGATATCCGGTGGTTCACTTTGTAATTTAATGTTCAATTTAGCTGTGTTCATACGTATCTAAATCACATATTCAACGTTCAGAATTAACCACGTTGTCGATAAGACAGGCTACTGAAATTTATATCGTGTTTTACGATAAAATAATATTTTGTGTAACATATTTACTTTGGTCAGTATATATATTTTAGTTTTCTTTCCTGCTGTGATTTCCCAAATAATTTTGCTTTGCTTTAAGCTTTAGGAAGTTTACTTCAACGACTTTGCTAGGGCAATGTTTACTTCAACAACTTTGCTGGGGCAATGTTTACTTCAACGACTTTGCTAGGGCAATGTTTACTTCAACGACTTTGCTAGGGCAATGTTTACTTCAACGACTTTGCTAGGGCAATGTTTACTTCAACGACTTTGCTAAGGCAATGTTTACTTCAACGACTTTGCTAGGGTAATGTTTTCTGCAATTATTTAGAGTTGATTCTTTCTTTTGACTGAAAATAACATATTCCAGCTTGTGGATGTTCCTACAGGTTCAAATTAAATTGATTATGTTTGCAAAATTATTGTTTATGATGTCAAATTCTGTTGTCTTTAAAAATCACCTTAGACTACAAGATGCTTTTTAAATTATATACTAAAGATTAAACGAAAGGTCAACAATTGAGCCAGAATACTAAAATATATTTTTTCCATGCAATAATATGTAGTTATATCGCCATGACATTGTGCATTCTTACACCAATCTGGGCCTGTGAAAATAGCTATTGTAATAATTTTATCAGGAGCGAAGAAAGAGGGGAGTGGTGGAGGTGGCTTCTCCACTTTTAGACAGCCTCCTTGATTTTTCCTAGTCCCCCACTATTGAGTATCACCCAGATTCCTAATACAAATGACTTGAAAATCATAGTTGGTGTTCGAGGCGGCGGAATAAACATCGGCGAAAACTTTGTTTAATAATTTTTATGTAATCAAAGAGCTCGTAATAAAATATTTCGTATATATACTAGAAAATTTAAATGGACGTTCTTTAATGTTATAATACTCGCTTATTTCGATACTCTTATCACGAAAGCTTATAATATTTATTTTGTATTGTTTGCAGTTTTGTATTGCTTAAAATGGTCTCATTTTGATTGTACCGTACTGGCTTCTCCAAACTACCAAATTTCTGGTTCGGAGCTGAGGGAACCGAAATTACCTCAGTGCGATTTGACGAGAAGCCAGCTATGTAAAACAATATTCCATGTCCAAACGCATGTCACAGAGCAAAAATAAATTCAGAAGGTTCAACCTAACAAGCTTTGAAATTTGGCTTCCAAAAAATGCACCCACTGGACTCCTTGGGTATTTTAAGGGTTAATAAAAGATTTTTTTAATCTCAATTGCTATTGCTAATCTTATGCATTCGTCAACAGCGTCACATTATGTCATGTGTGAGAGTGTTTTGTCGTTACTTAACCCGGAGGGCGCCCGCGTCTAACTGCTTCGTAAGCAAGAAAATAAAATTCAGAATTTTGAAATGTAAAATTATTTTTCACGCCTTGAGAAGGAATTTCGTTCATAACAGTTATTTTAATGCTGCCAAAAATTTGGTATGACGAGAGGGCAAAATTTAGTAGGGGGACGCAAAATCATTGAGTAGGGGGCGCAAAATCATTGAGTAGGGGGCGCAAAATCATTGAGTAGGGGGCGCAAAATCATTCAGTAGGGGGGCGCAAAATCATCGAGTAGGGGCCCAAATCATTGAGTATGGGACTCAAATCATTGAGTAGGGGGACTCAAAATCATTGAGTAGGGGGCGCAAAATCATTGAGTAGGGGGCGCAAAATCATTCAGTAGGGGGGCGCAAAATCATTGAGTAGGGGGACTCAAAATCATTGAGTAGGGGGACTCAAAATCATTGAGTAGGGGGCGCAAAATTTTCTTGTTTACCCCCGAGTACTGTATTTTCGCTACGCCGCTGGTTTTATACAAAATTTTTAAGAAATAGCGCAGCGATAGTTGAAACGTTGCTCTAAAATAGTACGAATGGATCTGATTTTGTACACGCAAATCCTTTTTTATATATTTATTTTATTATTAGACAGACAACTGTATTTGTGTGATTTGATTCGTACGTACAGTGATTATTCCTTTGCACAAACCTGATGGCTTACTATTGTTTCATCGAAAAATTGCAGTTAGTCTGAGGAAAATTGATGGTGTTGCGGCTACGATCTGATGGCGCCATTTCACTTTTAAAACTAATTTTTGGGATACCGATGTTTTTGATGAATTGCCATCATCCGTAAATGTAAACTCGCGTTGTAGAATATGTGGAAACGTTTTTAATAATAAATTCGCGGGATAGCGAGTTCAAAACTGCTCAAATTGTGTGTGCTTTGCAATATCAAAACTGTCGCACCGCCAAGTTTTTCTCGGTTACTAAGGTTTGCTACACCGGCAGCGCCTTTTCATCTATCAAGAAATGACGATTAAGTATAGTTAGAGTCACTAAAAGATTATAGACGTGGTAAATGTACAAATATGCCTTCTGCATACGTATGAGAGCGGATTTTTTGTTTTGTGTGTATCTCTTTTATCATGACAATGATGATGACAGTTGCAATACTCTCTTAATGCTAATTCATTCCCCCATTATTTATATTTATGTATTATATACATATTTGATTATTAAATTCTGATTAAATTTGATTATATATATGTAATGTTTTCAATTGACTTAGTTTTACTTTAGATGGATTTACTTTAGGTAATGCAATATATTCACAAAAAACGATTTAAACCTTTATAGCACCTAAACAACGCAACAGATAAAACACCAAGAGCTACTAAGTTAGTTGTTGTGCCAATAGTCGATGATGATCGGTTCAGATCAAGAATTTGACACTCTTGAGCGGAGTCGAGCTTCGTCGACTATTGGTTATAGTCAGTGATATGTGCATTATATAGGAATTATTCACAGAGTGCGATAAACAACTGTATATACCTTAAATGAGATTTGCAGACTTAGACTGTTTCAAAAATTTCAGCTTTTCGATTAAAATGGACAGTAACTAATGCTCTGGCAATTTACGTTACATGTACAAATTTGCTAAATTCTATTACAACGCTTATTTTACCTAAAGAGCATAATCCTGAATAAGAATAAATTTTGTACGTAGTGTTTTATAGCCTGTTCATGTCGAAAATAGTTATATCGGTTGGCGAGTAAGGAATACCCAAGGTGCTCATGGAGATGAAAATGGAGCGGAGTGGAGATTATTTTATTTCAGTACAGATCTCCACTCCGTCGTGGAGATAACTTAACACCAACACTTGGCGCAATCACAACCCCTGGGTGGAAGGCTACTTTGTTTTGACGTTTAGTGACACAGCTGACATTAACAACGGTCAAGGTGAAAATTATAAATGCGCTGTTGATAGATCTCGGCTATAAACCACAGTGGGCTTCTTACCACTGTACCCCATCGCCGTAGTTGGCGTGCCCGATAGCTGAGTAGAAGGCAACGTCGGGACCCAGACTTGCTACTAAATACAGCACATGTTTTGCTCTTGGAAAGGCATCGGGGCTAGACACAAGACCTCTTTAGTATTTGTACATGATACAACGCTTTCATGCCAAGTAGTTTGGCCAGATACACAACATTTCTGGATCATATAGTTCTTCAAAGCCAGATACAAAACTGTCCGGCAAATTGTTCGCTACTTTTAAGCCACATACAATTATGCCTCTCTGGCTGTTTTAACACAGAACTAACGGGGAGATGACGACGACGATCAGTCCGGTACAACCGGAGTATCATCAGATTCAGCACCAGCCTGAGGCATGTATGCTGTAATTGTTCTTCCGCTACGTCGATGTCGCGAGTCAGATTATCTTTTTTCTAACGTATTGTAACTACGTGAACAGTCTAAATTTAAATAAACTAACGTTATCTGCAACGCAGCCAGAGACTGCTTTCTTGGTAATTAACTGTATTTAATGAAACTGTGCTAGCAGCATCACAGTGTGTCTCATTTGTAGCGTTCTGATTAGAAAGTTATTATCATTATGATCTAACTGACGGGCACTGTTTGTCCAATGCTAGCCTAAACAGTGTCTCTGACCACTGATCAGAAAATTACTTTCAATTATTTTCTCTCAGAATCACATAAACCAATAATTTCAAGTTTCCTACAGAAGAACATGTAACAGACGTACGTGTAGTAAAGGGAGGCGACTGCAGACAGAGCGAAAGTCTGTAATCTACGCTCCAAACGTTGTAAGCACATTCAGTTTGACGCAGTATACGCAATGGTGTATAGTGGAAGACACTTTTTTCTCTGGGTGTCCAAAACTGACATATTGATCGTTAAATAAACATTATTAGCTTCCTCAGTCTCTTTAAAGTTTCAAAAAGGCAATAATGTCATCACAATACATTAAGTTTAATGTAAATGCTATTTTTAATGCATTTTAAATACACTAAACCTTCATTTCTTCCTTCATCTATTTTACTATATATAAATTTCGAACACCAGGTTCCGGATCCGGTTTAAATGGACGGTTCCGGTTGCTGGTTCCGTTTCCGGTTATTCCATGTTAAATATTACCAGTGAAATTGTAAGCGATGCAGATAACCCAACGTTCATGGTGAAGTATCTTGATTATATTTCGCCTCTAGATGTTAGAAAGCATTAGTTTACTATTTGTTTTCATTTTGCAAAATTCTGTCCGTTTGTGAATAATTTTACAATTATGTGTAGTTTAATACATTAATGTGCGCGTTTTCGAAATAACGCGATATATAATTTCTATATCAGAATAGTAAAATTGCAGAATTAGTCAAATTTATAGGAACCAGACATTGTGTATACGAAGCAATCTAGGATTACCATGCCCGAGAAAGAAAGCTGTGTTAGGGTTTTGCTGTGTTCCAAAACTTAAAGTCAAGTCTAAGCGGCGAAGTGTATTTGTTTTTACACTTTGCAGTTTGCACGGTATACGAAGTCATTGTGCTTCGGCGCCAGCGTCTATATGCGGTGAGTATATGTGTGATAGCCACGTTTATGAACGTATTGTTTTGTATCTACGCAGGTACTATCCAGTGTTCATGACCACTTCTTTCCCCGTTTGCAAAGTTGACATTGATTTTCTTGATTTATACAAAAGTCAACTTTGATACTCAAAGTTAAGCTATACCTTGATGAGCTATGCTTTATCTGATCTTATCAAAAAGTTAGTGCCGGACAATTATTTTATGACCATGCTTATTTCTGTATATATAATGCAGTAGAGAGCGCTTAAAGTGAAATCGATCAAATAATGTCTCCTCCCCATATGAGCATGTATGGCATTATATATATTTCCCTTTGTGATAGAGTGTTAGTGAAAAAACATCAGATATTAATATCAAATCATGATATTAACCATCGCCGGCATAGAATCACACATTTGTGACAGCGTATATTGCGATGCGATGTATTAAACGAGTTTATGGTGGAGTTTGCGTTTTCACGCTCGTAATTGTTTGTCCGCTTCGTGATGCTCCTTAAGGCGCCGAGTAGCAGCTCTTAAATTGCAAAGCAGCTAATGTACAACGCTCGCATCCAAACGACCCTGGTTCAATCCGCCGTTGCGGTAAAAACAGTTTTCAACATTATACGAAATGAACACTAACTCATGCGAGAGAGGATTTAACAGTCGCCGATTTTATATACTTTTGCAACTCAATTCCACCATTTGCAAAATAGAATTGATATATGCGCGCATGCACTGAAGTAAACATTTAAGATCACGGCATACCGATGAATTAAAATACTTTCCTATTTTGTCAATATGGCTCTTCTTAACTTTCGCATTTTTGGTAATAATAAGTACATTGCTGCGTGTTATATCAGTATGTTTGAAGACTCTTTTGTATTTTTCTTTGTTGGTCAGTTTGTGTTGTTACATTGGTAGTTAAAGTTGTTATATTGTTTATTGGTATGTGTGTATACAGTGAATGTTTTATTACCGATTAAAATTATTTTGGTTCTCATCTTACTCGAGAGCCGCCGTGGTTTGTATAAAAAGTATTTTAAGTTGTTTTTGTTTACGAACATTAAGAACGAAGTAACGGAAACCTGAAGGGCATTTATCTCGTTAGACCTGATGATATGCACGAGGGCATAGCCAATATTTGGCTTTAGTTAAAGTCTGATAACTGTTAAGTCGGATAAATTGGGCTATTTTGGGAAGTTCGACACCGCGTATCTGATTACCAGACCCTGTATTGTATTTGTAGTAGTTTCCGCATTTCATGAAGGTGATCGGCATCGCGCAAAAAACTACATCATCAACATTCATCTCTGCTATTCTAGGGCTGTCCCGATCTCTACGGCGCTTTGAGTTTGCTTTTTTTTCGTAAGCTGTGCAGGTATTTATTGTATTATTCTTTCTGTAGAATCTGGAGCTTTTCCGACGAAACTTTCAGCGATATAGTAACTGCCGACCAAATGTAGAGCCGCTCGCCGATTGCTAGTTCGTTACGGCTGACGTGCAGTTGCGAAGATCAATAAGAAAATTTTATGGTCGAATAGTGGAGAACTTCAAATGTAAATAGCTGTAAACTTACGTGATCGGTCTAGTATTTATAATGACTTTAACTTCTGAGACCAGCATTATCGGTTACCAATTCCTTTCTGACTAGAAATCCGACAGCAGTATTCTTGATTATTGATGATTTGAGTGATTTTCTCATAGGTGTTGCCTTCGTTCATTAAACCATTGCTATTTTGAACTGACACACTTGATTCCATATAAAGCACCTGACATCTCGCTTCTTCGGTGTTCAATACTAGACGCCATGCTCGAGCAATGATACTTCGCATTTCTAAACTGTAGGGCATTGTTACAGATTTTTAGGTACTCACCGTACGAATATTTCTGACTTATCCATGATGACAACGCACGTGAATTATGAATGATGCATTATTATGAAACATGATGCAACACAGACAGTCGTAGGCGTTTTACGTTACGATGATCTGACTTAATACTACAGTATATAAAGCGTGTGATTTTGATTCTTTACCTTCATTAAAGCTCTAGTTAGTTGGTTCCTTTACCCTGGAACACAGCACAGATATTTAGTGAGGGGAAGCCGCGCGGAGAAACAAGACTAAAGCAATCTAGGAATGCCTTAGATGAACAATACGACTTTGAGATGCTCATTGTCAGAGATGTAAACGGACTAATCCACATTTTCTTCGCAGTTGTGATAGTTCCAAAATAATCAGAATGGCTCTTGTGCCATCCTTTCGTCCACGCAGGTATTGTGGGTCATGCAATTTGTGGACATTTATGCTTCTAGCGTAAGGAGTATTTTTCAACACCCGTCGTATCTCCGCCTTTCCCTGACGAATCCATTATTCTCGTTGCATCTAGCTGAGTACGAATGTGTTAAATGAGCTTCATAAGTTTCATGAAGTTCGAATATCGTTTGATGGCGATTTTCAAAATGATTTCAATTTGACAATTGGATGAAACATGTTGGAGTTGATTTACACCAGTCAGAGAAATTGTACAACACTTCACAAAAGGCTCACATGTTCCAGCCAAGCGTGAATGATTGATCATGAACGTAAATCGATATTTGGATGCCTCGCACTTTGACCGAAATTTATCGTTTTTGGATATTCGTTCTTCGATTGAGCTAGCCAACGTGGTTCATGTCACCACTGATCGCAACTTGTCAGTTGGCTTGCAGATATAAGTCGAGCACAATAGCCTTCAGGGTTATTAACGGATTTGACGAAGCGACACGTGAAGCTCGCTTGCACCTTTAAGAGTTGCTATCTAGTTTGTTTACCAAGCTCAACAGCAATTTCGTCGCATGTGTCCACGGACCAAGATACCTTGAGTGGCGTAAATAAAATGCAGGCCATGCCGTTCTCGGTGGTCCTTATATAAGGCATACACCAAGTATAAGTCGGGGGGGGGGGGGGCGGCGCCCCAGAACCACGCGCTCTAAGCTGTTCTTTTTTCTAACGTAATAACGTAACGCCCCTCATGGTTACTTGGACCCAATTCATAAACACCAGTAAAAACGTATGGCGGTAGCTTCGTGTCGTAGTCCAATGGAATGGCTTTGCGGATAGTTACCACCTCCACGCCGATTACTACTATGTGTGAGTTTGGATCTCAGTTGGAGTGACTCTGATAACACATTAGTAAACTTAGGCTAAATCATAAAAAAATCCAAGATGTGGTTTTGCATACTGACAAAACAAGATATCCTGCTGAATCCACAAATTATAGCTTGAGCATTCCCAAAATAAATCTTATTTTCGAATAAGCTTAC
>JASANE010005275.1:0-21048 GCA_030248225.1 Trileptium ribeirensis | reverse complement strand
TGTCACAAGATCCGGAATCGGCTCTGAAAGCCAGAAATATAAAAAATTAAAATCGCGAAATGTAAAATCGCGAAAAATAGAAATTGGTGATACGTATGGCCATATATTCATAAAACATCCTTCCAGTTACAGTAGCATAATTTTCATGTATGAAAGAGCGTGTTTTATGTAGCTACTAAGATGGCTTGTAAAAGGCGTTTAAACAAAAATTTTGAAAACACCCGATATTTATGTATGTATTTTACTTTTATTTTAGTGCGTTTTAACTTTTAACGGCACCACTGATCTTTTCTTTCTAGCCCTGAGCTAAAATATATTCTATGTACCATTAATTGTTAAATGCTGACTTTAAAAAATATTTTTTCAAGTAGTCTGTCCGGACTATCAAAGCCTGAGACATAGCCAATCCCGCAACGTACAAACATGCTAAGCATAGGTTAACTATTTATTTTTATTTATGAAGGACCGGATGTGGCTGTGCATTTTGTCGCGAGCCGGAATTGGCTCTGCGGCAGAATTCGGACTTAGGTGCACACATTCTTAAGGTAAATGATGCATAAAATAGTTAAGACCACTATCCAGGAATTATTACTCCAAGTTGCAAACAATAACCACACCCATTCGTGCAGTTTAGGACGGTAAAAAGCAGTGCATTTTGGGTATTATTGCGCCATGAAAGGCCTTTTTAATCGTTATAATTACTCTGCCATGAAAACCTAAGAAAGTCTGCTGACATGTGAAAATGAACGACTAGTAAACGTGCAATCAGTACTACAACATTTTATCACCATTTCAACTGCTGCTTTCATTCTGTCGTAAATCCAAACTTTGAAGTTCTCGTTTTGAAAGTCGCTGTCAGAGTGCAAAAACTATATTTATTCTCCGTACGACTGAGTAGATTGAAATCCGCCCATAACATATAGGTTTATATTATATAGGTTTAAACCAAAACAGCTTAATTTTAAAATATTTTGGCACGAAAAAAGGGTTCTTCCTGCTCGTCACTTGGTGCACATTATCGCCTAGATATAAATGCCGTACTCGTGACCGGGCCGGGTACCGGCTTAAATCTTGAATCCAGGCTAGCGTGTACCCGCGGGGTAGCGGGTATACTCGCCGGTGGTATGTACGGGTAACGTTCAAAATCCTACATGATGCCGACTAAGTCCTATTGTCGAAATTATTAGATTGCATCGTAAAGTAATCGCTGTCAAAAAACCTAGTGATCCCGTCTAGTGAGCAGTGTCCTGAAATCCTCTTTTGGCGGTTATTTTAGACCGCGATTATATTATAATTAGATGGTTTTGTTTGTGGCCACTTTGTGAGTGCTTTTATTGGGCAGTGGGCACTTTCACGGAATGACTAGATTGTTGTTTTACTGAGCGCTGTTTACATCATTGTATAATTCGTTTCTTTTAGTGATTATATCTAAACGGGTATGTTAGCATGAATCCATACATGAAAATTATGCTACTGGGTAACTTGTAAGGATGTTTTATGAATATATGGCCATACGTATCACCAATTTCTATTTTTCGCGATTTTACATTTCGCGATTTTAATTTTTTATATTTCTGGCTTTCAGAGCCGATTCCGGATCTTGTGACAATTTATAAGCCTCGCTTTACTATTAGCTAATATATTTGTAGGGTCTGGCTCGGCCCAAAAAATGTCACACTGGCTAATCGCGGCTAGCCAAGCATGGCTTGCCGCGGCAGATTGTGGCAAAATCCAGCCCTGCCGCAAACATCTTGAGGCAAATTATGCATTATCCTCTTCCGCCAGCGTTTGTTATAACCCAGGTATATTTTAGATTAAAATCATTCCAATTATGTTATGACCACAGAAATCTTCATATAGTTAAAACGACTTGCTCTCCGTGATTGCTCCAAAGCGCTCCGTCATATTTCAGACCAGTACCGTCCCAAGATCTTTACTAATTATCCTTTTATAATTACCAGTCACAGCACGATTGAATTTATTTGGCATTGGGCGCGAGACCGAATTTATTTAGCTTGGAGATATGTACTCAAGACCATTTCCATTTGGAAACAAGAAAGGTGGTGCATTTACAATATCTATTTACTTCTGTTTCGACCGACAACAGCTAAATTGGATCATTTATAATACCGTATTAAATAATGTTTTTGAATCTTGTATAATTTGGTTAAATTTTGCGTCGAGCCGGATTGGCAAACATGGGCTCTAGACCATCTATACTTGACAACGACAAAATTTGCTCAATGGCGAGACAGTGTTTACCTCTGAGTTGTTTCAATGGAAGTATCGCATTTATTTCTGTTTCTGAATTTAATTCTATAGCGGTTTGTTAATTTTACATTTTGTAGTCATATTTTGACATGTTCGCTTTTTGAAACTATAAAAATAAATTTGCCCTAATACTTCAAGTTAAATCAACATATTGAACACAATAATCCTGTACTACTATACTGCACTCCGGTAGAATCATTTGTGCGAAGTTATAAGTCCACTTTAGATGCGTACGCCAAAGTTGTTGTTTTGTCAATATCACGAATTGATTCGCGCAGAAATTCGCGTTCTCATTTTTGCCCCTGGTATTTGGATTTTGGAGCGCGTACATGCGCACTCCGATGTACGTATGGCATTTGCGTTCATGCATATTTTTCCATTTAGCACGCTTGTCCGTGTTCATCAAATGACATTGTGAATCTGACAGCAATGTTCGCGGTCTATTTGTGTATTATATTATACAAGAAAAACTTGATTGGTAGTCTTGTTTTCACTTGCATGCGGACAGCAAAATGCTATACTAAATCTTAAAATAGTGGCCGCGAACAGCGCCTAAGCGTTGCTGCATTGAAAATCACGTACGCGTTCATAAGGGGAAATCGTGATTTGTCCAGGTTCATCGCTTTTACGATTATGAACTGACTTAACAAAAAACCAACCCAGATATTCGCACAAAAAGAGGACTCACGCATTACTTGAGTTGTGTAAAGTTGATCGGAAACTGAAACAGGCTTAACGCTTCAAATCCGGCTGACTATGAGTCCGTGGTAAAACTATTACGTCTGGATAGGAACGAATAGGACTGGTCCTTCGATTGTACCTAGTCCTATAGCTGACGCAATCTAGACAAATAACTAAAATTGTTCACTGTCTCAATATCTCAGGCAGTGGTCAGTAGAATGGAGACAAACAGCAAAGCACTGATTAATTTTTTAAATATTAAACATCATGAAATTTACCTTGCCATGAACCACAGCTATATAAAGTTGGTTTGATGCCTAGCAGCTAGCAGCTCGCATATAATAAATCTGCGTCGTCAACAAGTTATACTTCTATCATAACATTATGTTCATAAAGTTTCTAGTTGAATTTCAGTGCTAATATTAGAAAACAAAATTTTATAAATCAATTTCAGCTCATATAAAATATTCGAACTAACAAGATGTGGATCCGATTATCACTAGTAAATTATTTGATTTGGCTGTCATATTATATAGGTAAATATAATCATAGTTTTAAAATCAGACCCAATAGCATCAGCCACCGGAAACAAATACACTATTCACACGAGGCCCGAATTATAAGCAGCGCCTTAATCATATTCCTAAGTTCCAATGGTTATTAGAATTATGCAGGAATTTTACTAATATTCTCAAAAGCATTATATATTTCAAAAGTCAAACATGCCGAAGTATGGGTTTCGGAGGCTCCTTCCCTGAGGCTTCGACCCCCCCCTCTCCCGCGCACCCAAGTCTCTCGAAAAATTTTAGCAAAAATTGGTAAAAACAAGAGAAAATTGCCAAAAATAGAGGAAAATCAACAAAAATGGATCCTTGGAGGGATGAGGGTCATCAGCTTTTTAGCACCCACCTGGAGGACATCCCCTTCCCCTTCCGATGGCATGCATCTACAAACTTGAGACCTCGGAGTGTCAGCATGTATCATAAAAAGTCATTCCAATTTTAGTGTTTTTATTGTGTTATTACCTTTAGAACCACCATTTCAATCTAATGAAGGCAACTTTAGATATCTAACGCATAGTGACCAGAGGTTTTTTGCACTGACTATTAATTGCGCAGTAGACCGTAAGCTTGTCAAACTTCTGCGGTAATGTTATTTTAGCATCAAAGCAGATATTGAAGCATATAGATATTATCCTCTGGAACACTTGGGCTCTTCATATGTTGTATAGAATTATCTGTTTTCTGCATATATATTTATATGTCTGCAAAAATATTTGATACTTGGGTTTTTTACATGACGGTTGCAATGAAGTTTTGTAGGAATTTGTGGGTGTAAGATAGCGTTTGAACTATACAACTAAAGACCTCAAATTAGTGCTGAGTCGGGACAAATATTACTTTTGTGTCGTTAATACATGTTTATGTTCTAGTAAGACAAACTTCATAACATATATATGATTTAACCATGCTTACATGTACTGTATTATACATAGGGCGCTTGGGAATGTCAAGCAGCAAGACGCTAAACCCAGGATTTAAATCAATCATGTCTATCAGAAAACAGCCGGCATAATTATCGCTCAGTGTAGTCAGTTGTAAAAGTGGATTCAACTATAGTCAACCAAATTTTAGGTATATTTAGACAGTAGTTTCGAAGATATAGACCTGAAAATGAGGGTTCCATCACAAAAAAACTGCAATAACCCATATCCTCAGCTCAAACAAGTTTAATTGGATTCTGTCATTGCACTTCAGCCCTAACTACATCAGATCGATCATGCGTTGATAATCAAGAATGTCGACGCCTGAGAAACGCCGCATGTCACTATGACAACAGCATCGCATCCGCATTTTCTTCTCAGCATCAACGCAGCGTTGGAATGTGCATTTGTATTGAAAATCACCGGTTCAACCGCAGACGAACGCGCTGTATACGAATTCCGAAACGTAAGCTTTATTGCTTTGTGAATACAAACGCTAATCAATTTGTGTACCGTTCAATGTTTGACAGACTGTTGCCAGCGCCAGAAATCGATCGCAAATTACATAATTGCAGCCAGCATGCGGTCACCGCTAAGTTAATTAAAAGCTGTTGCTTGTTTCTTAAGGAACCTCTTCGGAAAGCAAGCGAGAAGCAACGCACTAGCAAATAAGCACCAATCCAAAAACTTCGCTGACGCAGTGGTGCTAATTGGCAACGCTAACCTTAATGTGTTGATATGAACTTGGCATATTAAAATTAACGTTGAAACGAATTTCGGATGCACTGAACAATAGTCTAGCTCGCTGTATTACTAATAACACATAAATAAGGCAAAATCTCTCAGTATCGGGTCCAAAACTTGTTTTTGAAACCCAAGGGTTTTCCAAGAAATTTCTAATGATTGTCCTTGGCAATGCTTTATTTCTTGTACGTAATGTGAGTGGCACAGAGCGCTAATTGTTCACTTGAAAATCAGTTTTGAAAGTTCTCACGGCTGTATTATCAAAATCACCTTAAGCCGTAGGTTTCTAGGGCAGAAGGGGAGAAGACATATCACCTAAAGGTCGGACCTTCTAAGCCATATTTTCTCCACCAGGGTCTCCGTTCCACCTCCCCGCTCTCCAGCTGTGAAAAATCTGGAAATTATGAGCAAAATAACAAACTTTTAAAGAAACATTGGTCAAAACTATGAAGAAAAATTGGGGAGACCGGGGAATATTTATTTACTCACCTGCCTTTATACCCCGCGCTGGAAAAATCTGCCTTCCCTAAGCCGACAGCCAATGAGCACCTGTGAATTTAATGTTATTTTATGTTATCAGTGTATAACAAGTTGCCTGAAAAATATACCCAATGCACAATTCCCGAAGTGGTAGATATTTTGACCCACTAGATTTGTAACGATTTAGTAAAAAAGACAAAGTGAATGGCAGTTCTACTGATATACTTTCAGAAATACTTTCTCTTAGCCAATGTGATCGCAACGATCATAAATTTAGTTGCTTCAGATCCCTATTACGATATATAAATTTGGTTAACGTTATTTGTTTTATAAAAATGTATCAGGCCAACGCACTGCAGTACCAACAGCCGCAGTTTCATTAAGTTCGATTCAAGTGACCGAAACGCATGTATCAGAAAAACTTCGAAAACTTGGCGACCGAAGCAAATCCAAAGAAGTGTTATCCGAAAATAGCCAAGAAGAAACAACAGTAATATCAACAACAACCTTATTAACAGTGAACACCAACGACCGTGTCAATGGAAAACGAAACGTTGATAACTCAGCAGAATCCAGACAATTCCCCCTACCTTCGACATCGGTTCAGCAACGGTTTGCTTCGTCGGATACAGTTGACCCTCAAGACTCTCTCCTTGTTTCGCAGTTGGGAAGTTCACCTCAGTTCCCGAGAATACCGATCGACATTTCTGGTCAGAGCTCAAACCTGCCCGCAATACCACCTCAATCGACGCTACGAAAGTCATCTAATGATGATAACGAAGACTTACGTAAGAAAACTATCTTTGACGTTTAATATTTGACTGACAAGATAGCCAACAAACGTCGCAGAGACATCGCATTTATGCAAAATACCATAACTATGTTAGAGTATTTTGGGGCAACGGCACCATCGGCCGGTCGTTAAACGGTCGGCCGTCAGCCGAGATATTGTACTGTACGGCAGAATGCAAACGGCAAACGGCCGGCCGTTAATAATTTCCTGCAGTTAACGGTTGGGGAAGCCGTCTCTCAGCAGTTTTAGGCCGTTGTTCGGCCGTCACTGGTCTATGCGTTTATGCGAATCAAGCGAATTTTCGTAATAATATTGAAACGGAAGTCTTTACGAATACTAAATTCACATCGTGATAGAGAAGTTTCTCGGTATGTTGCCGTTCATTGAGAATCGCCCAGCGGTTGAACCGTCGTCCAGCTGGTGAGCCGTAGGTCGACCGTTTAGCGGTCAGCAGGCCGTTGAGCTATCGGCTGGCTGTTGGACGTCGCTCGCTCCAAAATTTTGCCAGCCGGTTGACGACAGGCTGCTTGGTTTCAAAAATGGCTGATGCTCAGCGGTATATTTCATATCAGGTAGGAGTAAGTATTTTTTTTCTTGCAGAGTCGAAACTTCATTGAACAAGTACCTCTGTACCATATATGCCCAAAGTCCGAAGTCCCACGAGAATTGTGGGGGAGAGCTGCTCGGCGACGGTAATTTGAAACTTTCGAAAACTCGAGAACTTTATTCACTCAAGATTTTTCTCAATTTTTGCAAATTTTCCTCTGTTTTTGCCAACTGCTACCAATTTTTGTCAATTTTACCCATAAATTTACAATTGTTCCACAATTTTGCCAAAATCTGTCTCGTATTTTTGCCGATTTTGCCGTTGGATGCGGGGGAGGAACTCAGAACTTTGGCGGACCAGGCTACCTCTCATCAGATCGGCGAAACGCCGTAGGGGGTCCAAGCTCCTGGAGAGTTATGCGGCGTTTACGTTATAAAAAGCCCGCCATGTGGAAGAGTTGTCACTGTGTGATCACGACCATACCATAGTACATGGTAGTCGGAAGGCTATACTATTCAGCCCAAGTAATGGTGTCGCGGATACGGGTACATTACACTATGGTGTATTCGACACTTTATAATTGAACAGTAGTTTAAAAAAGGCGGGAAAATTAGCTTAGTGAAATTTGAAAACATTTACGCTAATTGATTATATCCCATAAACCATGCCGTTTAAAAGCATTGCGTAGTAATACCATGGACAAAGCTTGCATTTTATAAACTCCCTATAACGGAAAAACAACAAAGCAACTTGCCAAAAAACTTTCATCAAAAGTTTTCGGTGTCCATGACACCACACATAAATACTGATGGTGCTCCGAAACACCATATAAAATTGCTTAGAATACAGTGTTGGTGTTCTGTACACTATCGGTAACGGTGTTTTACAGGCTGTACGAAGACAAAACTTCTACATGGCGGGCAACTTATAACGTAAATGCAGCATTAATACCTCTCTCCCCTATGTTATTTGGTGGAATAACATAAATTATTAATGCCATGAAATCTCCGTTGTATATTACCAAACATTCACAGAAAATATTTTAATCAGAGCAAAATTTGTCATTTTTGATTGTTCTGTTTTAGGACTGACTCATCAACTATTTTCTGCGCCAAACATTTGTGACGTTAATTTGCGGAATAATCCTCAACAGTTCGAATGTGAAAACGGCGGCACTTGTGTGTTAGAAAGCATTTCCGAAACTCCAATTTGCCTATGTCAAGATGAACATGTGGGCCTTAATTGCAATGAAACTTTTCAAATTGTTCGGGTCGAGCGATTTGATTTTGGTTAGTCAAGATCAATGGATGAGTCGCTCATGTTATAGTACATACATTCTGATAATTTTTGTGTTTAGAAAACGAACGCTTGCATTACAACATTTTGGACAACAGCTGCATGTCTTACCCAAAGCAAATGATTCTGTCACTACAACAATTGTGGCGGAATTGCTAGACAAACATTCTGCCAAAAGATTGTCGAAATATATACGATACCTTCACACGCAAGTGATAATCCAGTTTTTAATAAGTATATAGTATTTATATTTTTTCATGCGTAGACACGAAAACTATATACTTTATGATATAATATAAACAAGTGTACATGTCGCACTCTTGGAGAAGTGTGTGGCAGCTATATTACACTTCATTATATCGGTCACGGAATGACTGGGTGGATTTTGTGTCATTTATCCCTCTTCTGGCTGGATGGGATATTTCCAAACTTTGACGTGTCTTCTCCCATCATTTTTGTTGTATCGACCAACATTTCTTCGCATATCTATCAACAACATTTTTTCGTTACGGT
This sequence comes from Trileptium ribeirensis, assembly GCA_030248225.1. NCBI lineage: Eukaryota > Metazoa > Nematoda > Enoplea > Enoplida > Thoracostomopsidae > Trileptium > Trileptium ribeirensis. The sequence continues at coordinate 12,240 of JASANE010005275.1, read as the reverse complement.
GGCAATGTGGGACAAACCTTGGAGGTACAATACAAAGTCGGGGCGACAAGCTTAAAGTTAGAAATCTGTTAGCGCTCCATTTTGTCCCCTAGATGTGGGACAAAATCCAGCGTTAATCGGCCGTGTCAACACGCAACCTATATAATGTAGTATGATAAGTGTCGTTTTCTTCTTAAAGGACCGTCATGATCTCTTGATGGAACTTTGTGTAGCGGAAAGTGATAGAAAGGCTCGCATCTAACCACAAACTGCCCACTTCGTTCAAGTTAGGAATAAGAGGGGCCGCCGACCACGAACCCTAGTGTTAAAGTGTTAGGGTCCGCTAGCTTGCACATGTGTCTAGTGGCATGAACTGATCTTCCTAGAGGGGTTTACCGTTCGACCCGTAAAGCCGAAGTGTTCTATTCCTTACGCTAAATGCCCAAAATTGACGTATGGAATATCGTTACTGCTTTGGCGAAATTAACCCCCTAGCTACCCTGTGTGTGGCTTACAGGAAATTTTGTAAACTGTGTTTTGTAAAGTGTGTTTGAATCATTCAGACTAATAAAAACAGCCTACCTAACCTCATCGTAATCACGAAATGTATAGACCGAAAAAATCTAATTAATACAAAAACCAAAATTTTTTCTGGTTATCCTAGAATCATAAACTAGAATCAACGATGGCACAGAGACGTAATCATACAGACTTTAATTAATACAAACGAAACACATATTGAAATAAACTTAAGCATACTGTAACATGATATAGTACAGAATATGGTGCGTTGCAATACGGTTGTCTTGAAAATCAGTTGTACTGATGCTTTACGTGATGACTAAGTACAATGACGAAGAACGCTAAAACGTGCCGCGATATTTTAGAACATGTTTAAATCAGTTCCCTTGACAAACAAAAAACGGTCTGGAGGCCCTATAATTTATCAAGTAGAACGAGAGAACACAATATGTTTAACAGTGCACCGGGACTCAGTAGCGAGCACTATAACTCTTTATTCAACTAAAAATAAAGCAAGACCATTATGAGGATTGAGATCTCTAAGGAGTGAGGCTCAGCCTCACAGTTATAGGACAAAGAGTACGCATACATCCCTGCTTCAAACTGGCAACCCAGACATACAACATTAAAATTACCTCTTAACTACAATTAAGACACAATATAATAGCCGTAAATAAAAAACCATCATTCACCACAAGTACGTGAAAGCAACCCTGAGATGTAACCGGACCTCCTTTCAGTGTTACGACGAAGCACCGAGGAACTAGACGAACTGGACTATATCTGTGACATTTAGACGCATCGAATCTACCGTAAATGGCAAATTATTGTATGTTGCACTAATACTGCTCCACCTAATTCGTTATACTGTAAAATAGCAGCAAGTAGTTTAGTAACATAAAAAAGTGATGAAAAATGAAGAAGTTTTGTTTTAATTTTAGCCTCACTAGAAGCCACTCATTTTGGACGGTATTTCGATGCAAATCGCCAAATACAACCACGTCAATTTCCTTCGACACAACAGCAGCTGCAACACCATCAAAGCAGTCCAATCATTGGTCGACAAATTGTCAATAGCTTTACACACTGCCTTCAAAAATGTTATCAATTACGAGAGTACGCTGAGCATCTATCTGCCTATTAATTCAACACAATAAAACCTATTTGACTTGAATTATCTCAAATTATAAAGTCGGCCTAAAACACAACATTACGGCAAAAATAATGCCTTAGATAAAGCGTGACCCCTGGTCTGTTTACTTAATAAAGCCCTTACCAAAGGCCAAGTGCGGTATTTAGAGTCAATAATGTTGTAACCAATATATATGGGACCATATCAAGTTTTCCCACTACCGTATGATGTAAAAAGTTTTGTGTAATGTGACCGCATAAATTTTTACCCCTATAACCTTATAACTAACCCTGTTTGTCAGGCTAAACCTAAATCTAGCCCTATTCCCACGCTTAAACCTGCCCGGGGCTCACAATTTAACTACAAGTTTTTATCCTGTCATGTCAAGTATGCAACGCCATTATAGGGGTAGTACGAAAAATTTGTCATGATCCTAGCACTGTATTTACGCAGGATTGCCTTAACATAATTGTGTCGTTGTCGCTACGTTGCTCTGTCTGTTGCAAGTACCGTGCACCGCAACTCACAGCAACCGCACTGTCTTTCGCTTGCAGTCATCATTTTAATGTATTATCAGTCTTTGTCATTTAAAAATAATGTACAAGGAACCATTGAATTTTAATCTCTGTAAGCAACTACATCATACTTAATGTCATAATCACCTGCGAAATAAATGGCTACACCCATTCCCAGGCTGGAGGCACTACGAAAGATTCAATACAATTTCGCCCAAACTTAGGGGTCCTCCAAATATTATTGTTCGCGATTGAGACTATCAGTTGATTTACTATAAAATCTGGTATTATACTGCGTAAATCTACGGTTTAAAACATAACCTATAAAAATTTAAGATAATCTCGAGTTACATGGAGCAGCAAATAAATTACAGTATATAATGTGAGCAATGAGAAGATTGTTCCAGTGTTACTATGAATCGTTGAACGACTATGAAGCCCCCGTCCTTGGAGGCCTAAGACTCCCCTGACCCCGAAGACCTGATTATCCCACTGAGACCTCAAAACTTAAGCATGTATGATTAACGATACGTACAGTTTAAGATGAAAATATAAAATTACTGCATAGCTATTATATGTTGGACTATAATGAAAACTGCACGGAGATATAGAGATACATAGACCCCTGGAGTAGAAGGTTGTAACGCACTTTGTATACCCATTAACGTGACCCAGACCCATTCTACTTGAAGACACGTGAAATTTCATATCTTGAGTCAACTCAATCCTGCTGTTCTCGACAATAATATAATTCACATAGGTTTATAATTTTGTTTAATTTTGTTTAATATGTCGCCCCTTCTGTTTGTTACCTGTTATTTATTAGCAGCCTTCAGCTTTAGCACATGCACATGTCAATTTTATAGAAGTGATCGACAACATTGGGTTTGTTTTAGGCACATTGCAAATCGTGCATTTTTACGTTTTATGCCCAATATTAAATTAGCCCAACGAATTTCGATACTGATAAACACGTCGTTCTTTGGAATCATAATGAGATAATCTTATATTCTCATTCTACCATTTACCTGTCAGCTGCAGGAATCCACTGGCTCAGGATATGCGGATTTTCTAAGGATACAAATTTTGGTGGCCCTACCAAGTTCGGTTCAGCCCGGTCTGCGGTCAGGATAGGTCACCATCGATTTCGAACTGGACTGGGCCGGGCCGAAAGATTTAGCTTCGTTCTAGCCTCCAATTCAAAGACAAATGCCGCCACTAACACAATCCTTGTAGCGTGCTCTTAATTTGCTTACAATTGTAGCATATTTACTAAAAATAGCGTACATTTCGTCAGACATGGAACAGGGCCTATCAGTCCTTTAGCTCCGCTACTAGCTCTCATGGCCTGCTGCCGCGTTCGATCTGGCCAAATGAAATCCAATCGATGGGATGCAGAATCAAATATGTCATTTCCTAGCTATGAGATTAATAACTATTAGTGTGACCAAAATATGGCAAAGGTAACGCAATAACGAGCACAGACACACTCATACGCTTAGTGGAACAGTATAAACTAGCCAGTTGCCTAATGTTGAGGTGCTGTTTACGAAAACAGCGTTTTCCTGCAATTACGGTTTGATATTATTGGTTATAGAAAGTCTGCTTTCACGCAGACGATCCGGGTTCTACTCACTACATACCCACTGCTTTTTGCTAAAGTTTTGGTTCTTTTCTCAGTAAGTAAAGGATTCTCTGTATGTGAGGGCAAGTCGTATTGACTTATCGAGGCTCAGTTCAAAGTACCAGGCCACATGAACCTTTAGAATCAAACATATAAGAAATGCATCAACGCTATTTTAGCTGCCAATCCGTACAATACGGAGCCATTGAAGGCCACAACATTTGTGAATTTATCGACTCAACCCTTGACCCGCTTATACGTCCCGATATATGGTCGTGTACAATACGACGATCCGGTTGGACGATTGGTTGTTGTCTTGACAGGCGTTTCGATCGAAATGCATATCGCCGGGCGTACGAACGAAGAATTATTGATACAAGGCCGATTTGCATTTAAAAAACTACAAATTGTTAAAATGATTAAATTGTTGCAGTGAAATACTACGACAGACCATGACGCCTGCCAAAATTTCGTGTATTGAGCTGCACAACAACACCCAGTGAAACAAACATAAAAGGAATAATTTATGAATCAAAAGCGTCTGGTATGGAAGAAGATATGCAATACAGGCCGGTGAACTCAACAGCATTGGCTCTATGTTGCGTGACGCACCTGTGTAATCATAACATGCTGCTTGCAGAGAAACGAGAATGTTTTTCTTACAAAAAACATAAAATGCGTACATACAGAGTTTAGTTATAAGCTTAGGCGTATTTATTTCCTGTCTGTTTTTCGTTAAAAACAGAGTGATAATAGCTTGATATTTTATTAACATATACATATAACTATATACAGCAACGCCTCTGTCGTCGAAGTCCTCACTGCCATCATAATTGAACCTAAATTAATATCTAAATATGTTGTTTGGAAAAATCAAAACGCAAAACAAAAGCTGAATTAAAAATTCTGAAACGTTACAAAATACAGTTATATCTTAACTGCCAAAAGACATGTTTCATAAATGAACAGAAAATTTGGGCTGGACAGTCGGCTTTGCACTTTTAATTGGACATAGCCAAATGTTATAAAAGGCATTGCTGGAGGACACTGTATTTCTTACACAATACTGCTGTGACTTCGCCGCTTTTTCTATATAAAGTTGCTGGTTTATTAAAATATAATATATTTTCGGGCATATAATACATTACAGTCACAACAGTTGTTTGGAATTAAGGGTTGTCTTTCGTTCCAATAAAGCTTAAGGTTAGCACAGAAATGATATATTTTGCCAATTTAATGCACTAAAGGCCCAACGGCAGCCGTGAGCTCGATAATTAAACTATATTTCGTGAATTACGATTAATGTTTTACTAAAACTTAAATTACACGGTTATAATCAAAATGGTTGAAATTAAAACTAAAGAAGATGCAATAATTTTCCCGAAATTTACAACAGGCTCAAGAGACTCCGAAAATTCAAAATTTTAGGCTCCATGTAATTTAGTCAATTTAAACAATTGGGTACCACATATTCCTCTCAGCAATATTAAAAGTTTTCAGCCTTTCCCTAAAAAACTACAATTATGGTGGACGCTGAAGTTTGTTCATAATAAAATACGTTTAAAAATTTATGGATCACAAAAATGCATGTAACTAGAACTTTCTTGTGTAATCATAAGCAGGAAAAATTTATTTGCTGTTCAAAATTTTATTCCTGTTTACAGTTTTAAAATTAGCAATCAGTGAACTTCACAGAAGTTAAATTTTTAATAATTTACATATAATCAAAGCCCACACGGTCTCTCGCACGCCAAGACCCAAAGAATGTTTCCTCAAAATTGAAAAAAATAAACCACTAATAAAACTAGCACCTGAAACATGATTACCCCGCTACAGATGGTTAATATTCCAAGTCAAGGTCGCCGAAAAGGCGAACATCGTTCATACTTAAGTTGTATAAGCAAGTTCGGCAAACCACCCACCGTATACACGGACAATATAGGTGCTCAAAGACCGTCTGCTTTATAACGTGGGGAGACGGTTCCGCCGCCTGGCGGGGTGGAAGCGGCCGCTGGCGGAGGTGTAGGGCGAGGGGTGGACACGTTTTTGACATTTTTAGAAACTTATAATATTATGCCCAGTTATACTAAAAATTTCCTCGATTTTAGTAAAATTTTCACCAATTTCATATGATTTTCACAAATTTTTGCTGAAATGTTGCACTATTTTTGCGATTACCTCCCATTTTTGGTAAAATATTCGGCAATTTTGACCAGTTTTCTGCTATATGTTCCAAGTTGATCCAATTTTTGCTTATATTTCCCGAACAGCTTCGGCGCGCCGCGGGGAGGGAGAATAGTCGAATGCGCGGATTCAAGTGGCCTAAATATGGCTTACAGGAAGCGACTTTTAGAGAGGGTAACCCCGCCCCTACACCCTCTGTGAACATGTTTGATAGTTGTTGTTGAAGCTTGCTACAAGGCAGTTAACAAAGCAACATATGTTATCACTTATGTTTCTTACAAAGCGTTCAGTAATCAATATTAGCAACTTTGGAATTGTTTGCAACCACATCAGTTGTATATCGAAAAATGCTCTAAATGTGTGTCTTCAATATAGATTCGGCGAATAAATTGTATTTCATGAAGCATCAAACAGTAGGTGCTCAGTAATATTGGTTTACTGTACAGAAACAATTGCGCTCAGTAGCGTCTTAGCCAATTTTAAATAGCAGTATTGCAGTACTTCCGACGTGGAAATAGATAAAATTGTCAGTTTCGTGGGTAACATGAGATCCAAACTGTCGTCCGACGATGCAGTGCCATGTAGGAAGATATTTGCGGTCAAATTCACGCTTTAGAATAACTGAAAAATGGTAAATAATAGTATTCGCTTATAGAAGCTCAATCGAGAAAAACTAAGTTTGGTTTCCAACACTAAGCCACAACATTAGACGCTTTAAGCATAAAGGTTTTATTTAAGTTCGAGAGGCTGCATTAAATCGACGAGCACATTGAGGAACATATTAACAACTATAAACTGTCAGTCAGACCGCGTCTTACTCCGAAATATTCTTGTTTTAAAAGAAAACTGATTCCGTTTCTGGATTCAAGCCAGTTGCGTTAGAGTTTGTGGACTCAAATTTTCGCTACCTACTCTAGGAGTATGAAAATTAACGATAGGTATATATTTCATGTAATCAGTAAATATTACATTAAACCGATACTTAAAAAATGGAGGGGTTCGACAAAATTATTACTTGAACATTAGGTAAAAAGGGGGAGAGCTCAAATTGTGATGGGTCCATGTCACCTTTAGCGGCCGGACGTTATAAAGTTGGAAAAAAGAACAGCTTAGACCGGAGGGTTCTGGGGCAGCCCCCGACTTAGGTTCAGGCTTAGTACATGTCTCATATAGGAATCTTAGCTTAGGATAAGACTAACTAAGGCTCAGTATATCGAGAACGGCACAGCATGCATTTAACGTCCGCCCTAAAGGTTATATTAGCCTTATGATATATTGGATAAATGTGCAATGGAATATAGAAACGTGCTAAGTGAGAACGCAGGGTAGGAGATATAGAATGACCCAGTAGGTTATAAACTGGGGTCCAGACTCCCGTAACCCGTAATGCTGAACCTTCTGTACATGAGCATACAAGACATTAAGCGATGAACCTTCTCAGTTACGTTTTGTAGAATATACTCGAATGAAACCAGATATATTGTTTATGAGGACGCGCTGAAATTGTTTTATCGTTTGTCAGGTTGTGAACTATGAGCCAGCCTAATATGCTTTTCATTATCAAACGTGGTTATATTGAAATGCTTCACTAACCTAACTGGAAGAGTCTACTAACCGCTAGAAAACTTTTGCCATTCGATCCTTCGATTTTGTCCTGTCGTACTAATGCACAACATTGAAGTTTTTATCTCAATTGTTTCGAATGAAAAGAAATTATCAAATTTCCGTGTTTTCACTCGACAATACCGTCAACACCACAAAACTTTACATAAAAGTTGATAGAGTCAGACGTTTACACGTGTTTATATATTGGAAAAAATGAAGTATAACCTTTTTATTTATTACCCTAAGTGAACCCTGCTCTGTGTAGCACCTGTACATCGGTGTCAAGAAAGATACCTATGCACAAGACATGAGAAGTTGGGCCCGAGGCTCGGCTCGGTTTAGCTCGGCTTGACTCGAGCTCGAGAGGAGCCGACCCGAGCCTAGACTTTCAACCTGCGGTTCTAACCTTGCCGAGTGACCATGTCTCTAGCACAGCCGACCATCATCAAAACTGCTCGGACCAACATGGCTCGACTGGGCTTTATGCGGCTCATACACAACACGACCTATATTTGGACAATTTTCACCCATGCAGAAACTGCAGAAAAAACTTCTGTACAGATGAAAAATACTATGGAAGTATCAGAAGCAATAAATCCGGCTGTTTTTGACCACCCAGAGCAGACTTATTTAACATATATGAATGCAACCGGTTGTAGAACAATCTTTATAAATTACATCAATATAATAAATCATACATGTTCCGCTTTTATTGCAGAAACAACAATATTCCATCGCAAAAGCACACATTTTTGGCATTTGATGCATTTTTACCAATCAGAGGAGTTGGAAATCCGCCTTAGCGTGGTAGATGTAGACTCGCGCCGTTGCATCATGATAATGTTCGCCGACGGTCAGCGCATTTTAAGGTCAAGCACGGTAGTAGTACAGACAGTGCCAGTGCAGCATCGGCTCAAATTTCCCAGGCGCAGATTATTACAATGTAGGTTCCTAGTAACCTCATCGAATATAACCGCACGGGCAATCGAAAATAACGCGTCAGTGCGATAGAGAACACGACGCAGTGTTCGCTGCTTCCAGTTTCGTAATAGTGGGCCTTAATGCTACAATGTAACGTTTGTCACGTTAAATATGCTTCAGTGGTAAAAGTTTTGTCTATAGTACTCAAAGATTACTAGGTGACGCTTAGATTTGCTTTTCAACGTAGGAGAGCATGATAGTATTTGAGTTGGGAGTTAAGATCCTCCTCCATTTAAATTTCATTTTTGTTGGCTTCTCGTTTATACTGGTTATAGAGAGTGGTCGAATTCCCTTTCAAAACTTCAGTTATGATACAGCGGCGTACGACGTAACACGAGCAAACCATGACGTTTACAGTGTCACGATAATTTTCGACCACAATTCCGTTGCAATGCAAAATAGTTGTAATGATCCGACACTTTTAGGAACATGGAAGTCGTGGCGAAGGCTAGAAAGATTATCCAACATTTGCGGGGTCTTAGTTTGGTGTTAGCAAAGATGTGGTGTGATTTTTGTGAGCCAGGAATATGGCACCAATATAACTCAGTGGTGCAAAAACATGGAGGGGTACCAAATGTTTGTCACATCGCCCACCAGGCACCGCGACCATTAACTTAGCTATGCAGCGTTCACAGATAAATATGTGCACTCACTGCACATTGTAACATGTATTGTCATGCTTGTACCTACAGAATTTGTGGCAATCATAACACTTAGTGGTACAAAATCTGTAGCGCCACATTCCTTATTGCACCAAATTTGTACCAATATTCACGATTAGTGCTACATTTAAAATGGCGAAACTATACCAACTGTTGCTTAAACATATTAATAATTGTAGCAAACAACCAACATTGTTCTTACAAAAATCGTACAGATGGCACAACTATTGCGCGAAACGTGTAACAATAAAATAAGAATTATTGCTACATGTTTCAAAAATGTTTTGTAGCAATAATATCGCTTATACATGCTACTCTTGTGCAGTGAGTACACACATTTTTTGTAACCGCTGCACTAATCTTAACATTGTTATACAAGTTCAGGGCAGTCTAACTTTATCGGTTTTTCTTATGTGACATTTGACTCCACCATCAAACCTTGACATTACCTGTCGGCCTTGGTCTTCCTCACAATTTAGTAGGATTGGCTTGACGTGAATGTAATATTAATTCGTTGCGACAGTTTACTGCCCCACAGAGTAAACTAGGCTATCGTATATATACATTAGATCATATGTATTTTAACATACAATACCACTAGTTCCAATTTCATCCTCGAGCTTTTCGAGCCGAGCCGAGTCTGACAAATTGGTAACGAGCCGACCTGAGCCGGAAATTGAAAGTCACGATCCGAGCCGACTTGTTACGAGCCGAGCCAGGTAAAATTAAAGTCGAACCAAGCAGAGCCGAGCTTGAAAATTTCGGCTCGTTCTCACCTCTACTATCAACTAGGTGTGCCTTGAAGCTGTTTTTGGAGCTGACGCAATATCGGATGTAAAATACATCATTTATGTGAAGGTAAATGGTTTTATGTGACGTAAAAATCCGGTTTAGCATTTAATGTAGTCGAGTTAGGGCAACTAGTTGACCTGTTTGGTAGCTGTGCTAATAACATGTGCCTCGTGTTGACAGTTGACAGTGTTGGTTCATCAATTATGTAAAGTAAATGCGTGTCCACACGTTCAAAGTTTTTGCTCAAATTTTGATCTTTTAAAGCATCTTTTTTGCATTTTTGTAAGTTTGAATGTGTGAACACTGTTCAAACTTTTCAAGGATATTCTTGTAGCCAATCATCGACGAGATTCATTACTTGAAAAAGTTTGAGCTCAAATTTTGTTCTCAAATTTTGAAATATCGCAATTTTTCGTTAAAAATTACCGTCAAATTTTGATCAAAATTTGATCAAATTTTGAGCTCTAATTTTGAGCTCAAAATTTGAGCAAAAAGTTTGAGCGTGTGAACACGCCTTAAGAATGGCTTATGAATTGGCACAGCCATACATACCATGTAATGGATGCTAAAAAATATATACAAGCTCGAATGTACAAAAAATACTCTTGCCGGAAAATTTTACACATCAAGATCAAGTATAATTTTGCTTTAAAGAAGTGTGTCGCAGCAGCATATTATGGTCCCGGTTTATAGCGTTCTAGAGATCTTTGTTGATGCTCAAGCATAAAATATATCATCAAACAAGAAATGGACTAGAAAGAGATGGAAAAACGCTTAAAAAGAAAACATCCTTAAAATAGGATAAAAAAGGCAAACGGGATCTTCAACCCCGGCCTACTGGCGTGAAAAGCGTACACTGTGAAACCACTTGCACATTAATCCTTTGAATATCAGGAACTTGCAATTGTTATATAATACGCAAATGAATATTAAAGATGTAAATTAAAGCTTTGCCAAAAACGTAGTTTAAATTGCACTGTATTGAATTCTCATCTTTTAATTACTAATTGGGAAAATATCACACACAGCTAAAGAGCGTAGTAAAATTTGGTCCTAGTCTCGCTTGGCGTGTCGCTCACCGTTTTCGAACGGCGATTGGATGACAAAGTAAGAACCTAAAAATTGAACCCATATTTACAGATACGCGTAAAATTATAGAATTACTCAATAATGCTAAAACGGGATACATAGCACTAGTGGTTCTATAAAGTCATTCAATGGTACAACATACAGTTCCAAACTTGAGAAGTGTCGAAAAGAATGTCACAGTATGTGGACTGACAATAAAGATATGTTACGTTACAATGCGGCGTTTACGTTACAGAAGATCCCCTATGGAAGTTTTGTCCCCCAATGGTCTAGACCACACCGTCCAGTAGTATACGGTGTATACCTGCATTATATAATAAGCTAGATGGTATATGAGACACCATCAACTTAGCTATGGTGTGCAAGTCTACATACTGTTTATTGCTGAAGGTGTCAAGGATACCATCAAGAAGCACATTATTTAATATGAATAAATAACAGCATGGTGTATATGACGCCGTATAACTTATATATACACCATGCTACCTATGTACACCATCTTAAAATACCATCAACAACACCATGGTGTCTAAGACACCATATAATGGACGGTGGCAGAGACACTCAGGGGAGACAAATCTTTCACATGGGGATCCTTTATAACGTAAACGCCGCGCAAGATAATTGATTTGTTGCTTTGCAGACACTGTTATTTTACATATATATTAATAATAATGGTAGGCTGTCTCAGATCACATGTGCTTTGACAATTTGAGTTTTATATACTTTATAACAGCAAAAAATTGAGTTTATTAAGGTCTGAAAAGCAGTTATCGTCCTCCCCTCCGTAAAAGGTAGAACATTGGTGGACCAGTTGCAATGTCAACTAGCAACATATATACCGTAAAAATTTGAGCCAACTCAGTCTAACGAAGGACGAGCTATTACCATATAACTATAGCAGCGAAATTAATCCGGATTTACTTGCAACAAAATAATGATTATTAAGCTACTGACTCTGCATGATGCCGCTTCTGTCGTTTCTGATTATAATTACGCATTCTGTATATTTATCGGAAAATTTAAATTTCACCAGGGCTGAAATGTCTAGGATGTGAACAATAGAAAATGTTTAGATATATATGTTCGCGCTATTGTAAATTTTGCGCTGTACTTATAGCATACGTATTACACGAGCATTCCCATTGTTCCCTG